>NMRB01000069.1:674727-707644 GCA_002633025.1 Notospermus geniculatus
GAAACAAAATGCCTTAACATCCTTCTCCCGCCCTTCTTGGTGGGTTACTAATCATTCAAATATGCTTGTATGGTGACTAGGGTATCATTATGACCATTATTGACCTGCTGCCAGAGACAACGGCCCATGATATCAATGGGCCTACCCTAGAGCTCCTCCCACGTAGGTGACGGTCGTATGCGCAACAACTCACATTCTCAGCAACAGGCCTAGGCCTAGTTTCAAATCCTCCCTGTTCCTGTCCAACATGTTAAGCCCTGATGGCCTAACTGGTAAAATGTCAAAAACGTGATAATGTCAAAGGTAAAATGTCTGGGTTTACATGTCCTCATTTGCACACAAATACATACGCACGCACACACACACACACAGACACCATGACCAAAAACAATATGGTTCCCGATCTTCATGATCGGGAACCATAAAAACACTGTCCATTTATTTTTCGGTATGAGTGTACATACGTTAGGCCTCAGCGCACAACAAAAAGCGAAAAGAACTATGACTTTGTCATCTGGCCAACACCACCATCGCAGACTCATTGGGTGACTTTAAAGGGAGACTCTATTCATTGTGTAGAATTTTGAATTTTTGAAATATCATTAATGCATTCAAATTCATTGATATCTGCAACATGTCATATTTTTTAAAAATCAGCAGTCTCACTTATCATTTTAAGTGTTTTAATTGCATCCCAAGGGGACCATTGCACAGCAATGTGATGTTATATGTGCTCAATGCATATTTATGAAAGTACAACCAGTAAGCCTAGGCAGTCACAGTATTTATTAGCTCATTCAGTACAGAGGTCGTCGGCCTATTGACACTAGTGACGATCACAACTCATGGCCTCACAGCCTTCCATATGTCTGAATCTGGCGATTGGTGAAGTGCAAAAAAAGAAAGTGCAAAAAAATTACTCAAACAAAACCTACGTCAGAATATTCCTAAGACAACGTAGTTTCATTTGCTGAAGGAACGAAAAAAAATTTTGGGAAAATTTTGAGAAAATCCACTTTTTCAAATGGCGGCAATTTTGGATGCTGGAAATTTGAGAAAAAGGGCTGCAATTGTCAATATTCATTCTGAATTGGCGGATTTCCTCAGGAAATGATAGTAGTGGCCTTCCTGCATCAATATACAATGCAAAGCACCCAATTTGGCGTTATACAGGGTGCCTCATGCAAAAAACAGGGTAGACTGTGTTATTTTGAAACATCCTTTACAAATGCTATTTGAACATGGGTTATACGGCACATAGAGATTCTTCACCTGCACAGTAATCATGGTGGCCAACCGTACAGGATCAGAAAGGGTCCCGTTCCAATTCCATACCACTGCCAAAACTGAATTAAATGCTGTAAACTCAACACAACTGATGTACACTTGATGGGTAAAGAATTTTGATTCATGGCAGAAAATGGTAATCAGGTGTACAGCAATTAATTATCATTGGGCGATCATGCATCACGGGAAGTTTTATTTACCCGTAACCCTGTACGGTTGGCCATTGTGGTGTATAACTCACAGTTCCATCTACATGAGCACCGTTGTATTCCAGTAGGCTTCTGTCAGTCTAGGCTGACGAAGATAGTGTTTGTTGGTTTTGTCTTTGACGAGGTGTCTCACTTGGAATTTCACAAAGTCCGCATGGACAGATTCAAATGATTGTTCCGTGTTATGGCCGAGTCCACACTTCTTGTTTTCACAGAACGGAACAAGGTGATCCCGAATTATATGAAATGCCGACGGTCAATGAGATATTAAGTTGAACATATGGGCTGCAGAAGGAATGAACATTCTTCCCACCAAGGTAGCAAGTCCTTCCCAAAACACGAATGTACAACTTTGCCAAAACTACGAAAGGCCTCAGGAAAGTTGGCTGCAGGGTGAGAAGCACTGGTGTCAAGAATCCTCAAGAATTAGTTCCTCGCCGAAACATCAACTCTCTTGATGATGGCGTGGCACTAAGTTGGCATTGCATAATTATACTTAGGACAAAAAACACCTGTCAATAAGTGTCACTCTGAGAAAAGTGCCTATGTGCCTTATAGCCATGTTCAAATAGCAATTATAAAGGATGTTTCAAATAAATAACACTGTCTTTCCTGTTTTGTGCATGACACACCCTGTATAACACCAAATCGGGTGCTTTGCATTGTATATTGATGCAGGATGGCCACTACTACTGTCATTTCCTGAGGAAATCCGCTAATTCAGAATTAGTATTGACAATTGCAGGCCTTTTTCTCAAATTTCCAGCATCCAAAATGGTCGCCATTCGAAAAAGTGGATTTTCTCAAAAATTCCCAACAGATTTTTTTTCGTTCCTTCAGCAAATGAAACTACGTTGTCTTAGGAATATTCTGACGTAGGTTTTATTTGAGTAATTTTTTTGCACTTTCTTCCGGTTAAGGACCACTGACTGTGCTGACCCAATTACAGTGTTGAGTACGATGACCCAATTACTAGTAATTGGGTCAACTTAACCCAGCATTTGGTTGATTAATATTAATATTATCATTGGGTCAAAATCAACCCAATTTGGGTCAAATTTGACCCAGCAAATTTTAGAGTAAGTGATTCTCCGGCGTGTTAGTTGCCACAGGGGAATGCTATGGTTTATTTCATTTTTGTTCGTTCAAGATGGTCAACGTAGAACATCGCACAATAGCATCGATTCGAGACTACACGTGTTAATGCTCTGAGCACGGGACAGGAAACCTGCACAAACGCACATGGGAACCAGGACTGGTTTAGATCTGTAGTCTTGGTCACCCAGCCACTGTTTCGAATCTGCTGTGTAGCAACCTTGCGGAACAAAGCGGCTGGTTGCGCGAGACTACCAGATTGGGCGCATTGATACATCATGAGAACTGAGTCGCGCGCTGACTGCAGTAGCCCAATCGACATCATCTTCGTATGTAGTTCGGCAATTTCCGACGGGCCTCCGTACATATCTCGACTGTATTATGGGCGCCATCTTGCGCAGCGATACAGCGGTGAATTCCACCGCACTGCGCCGGAAGTGAGAAGCTTGACCGACTAACATCCAAGTTGCATCCGCATGTTGAATAGTCCCTTGAAACGACGACAATTTTGCTTCTAATTCAACATACATCGTGTACATAGCGGATGAATATATTTATTCCATCATTAAACAGGCGTTAAACCGGTGTTTATAGCAGGTTTTTCGGTGTTTTTGGTGATCTACTTCATAACGTTTACTTGGCGTTTTCCGGCCATCTTGTTTGTCACATGACCAGATGAGATCACATGACCACTGAAAATAAGAAGTCTCTGCAGTATGGCGGCCATGATACATCAGCGTCAATGACGATAAATTAATAAAAGTCATGACTCTGTGGTTCAGAGTGTGCAGTGGCCTACTGTTACCTACAACATTCGCCGATCTTCATATCCTCTAGTAATTTCACCTCCATGATGTTTCTCTCTAAACAACGGCACTTTGGATTCCATCCAAAATCACCATTCTGAAAAGAGTGATTTAAGTTGGATCCCTGAATACCATTATGCATGCTGTATGTGAGGATACATGTAGAGCTTTACGGAAAGAAGAATAAAACAAAATGGCACAGTGGACGGAAGCACCGCCACCTGTACTACGTGTATCAACTCTGATGCTGCGGTTCAATCCTATGATTTGAGACATGCACGACTCGCAGTCTTTGTTATAGCGTCGGTTCTACCGGGCTACCTGGCGCGTACGCGATGCTTCCTGAAGGCATTCGCCAATCAGATTCGTCGGGATGTGTTTCATTCCGTGTTAAGGCGGTGACAGACAGGCGCGTAAGCCACGCGTCGGGAAAGCGTTCAAACAATCAGGTAGGCGATAACACGGAACGAAACACCAACCGAAGAATCTGGTTGGCGGAACGCCTGTATGACGCGTCGCGTACGCCCCAGTCTGTCACCGGCTTTACTGCCTCCCTAAATGGTTGAACGCTTTCCCGACGCGTTGCTTACCCGCCAATCCCTAACCCTAATCCTAAACGCGGTGACCGACTGGCGCGTAAGCCACGCGTCGGAAAGCGTTCAACCAATCAGGGAGGTGGTAACACGGATCGAAACACCTACCAAAGAATCTGATTGGCGGAACGCCTGCATGACGCGCGGCGTACGCGCCAGTCTGTCACCGCCTTTAGGCCTGCTTTCCATTGGCGCGTTTCCGTGCGCGGAAACCCTCAAAACCATTGTTTTTTTCCGCGCCGTGACCAACGAAGCGGAAACGAACAATGGTTTCGAGCGTTTCCGCGCACGGAAACGCGCCAATGGAAAGCAGGCCTTAGGCTAGGGATACACTGAACGCGATTTACCCATCGCGCGCGATTTTCGCACGAATCTCTTTTGTTTCGGAGGCGTTGCGGCATGAAATAACAAAGAAACAACGCGCGCGCTGGGTAAATCGCGTTCAGTGTATCCCTAGCCTAACAGTCACAAACCATTATGTGGTAGAGATAGAGGCATGATATTACCTACACTTAGGTCATTGATGATGCCGATTTCGATTATGCAACGACTTCGATAATCAGAAGTCAAGGTCAAGGTCAAACTTGATAATTTGAAATATCTCTGCCTGTGGTAGAGGTAGAGGCATGATATCGGACATACTTAGGCTGTTGGGAATGCCCATTTGGATTATGCAATGACCTTGATTATCAGATATGGTGACAGGACAAGACGTACCTGGACAAAAAGTACCTAGGACAAAATGTACCGGACAAAAGGTACCATTTGTCCACATACCTTTTGTCCTAGGTACATTTTTTGTCCTAGGTTCATTTTGTCCGGGTGCCTTTTGTCCAGTACCAATTGTCCAGGTACATTTTGTCCTAGAACTTTCAGATATCAAGATCAAGGTCAAGGTCAATTACGGGATGAATCATTGGCATGAGATCCAGAGTGAGGGAACTGGGCAAGGGGCTGTGTTGTGTGTTGGCTGTGTTTTGGGGGTCGCTGGGCTGTTTCCCTGGCTTCAGCGGACACGTTGATGTCCCTGAAGCCAGGGAAACAGTTATTAGTCTAGGTCATTATTGCTTTTCTGGGTAAAACCAGGTACTTATTGTTACGGCAGTTTGTGATACATTTGAAATCAGGATTAGGGTTAGGGCCAGGCCAAGAATGGAAATACTGACTGCCGTACCCCTAAGAACAGCCGTAATTCTTGGCTATCCTCCTGTGCCTTAAGAGTCGCAATCTGAGAGAATGGCAATGGGTGCGGAGTTGACCCCCCTAGAAATTGATGAAATTTGGTACAGAGGTTGATAAGGATGTCTTATGGAAAACCCCAAAATTTTAGGACCGTACTCCTATTATTCTGGCTGTAGTGCCCCCTACAAGACGAGAGGTGAGGCCCGAAAACGAGGAGAATTGTGAAAAACAAGGGCAAATCAATGAATTTTTATGGCAAGCTGGAACATTGTGCCAAAGTATGAATGATGGTAAATGATCTGTCGACACTTCAAGTTTTTTATAAAAATAAGTACCACCTGGTGGCAATTTGGATAAAATATCAACCTCTGTACCAAATTTCATCAATTTCTAGGGGGGTCAACTCCGCAACTTTTGGAAATATTGCCACTTTTCTCAGATTGCGACTCTTAATTGAATGATTTATTTCGCATTAGCAATTGCAACATCTCGAAAATAACTTAATGAGGAGAAAAAGAACAAAACACAAAAGATGATAAAAGAATAAGAAAAGACAAAAAAGAAAAAAGCAGCGGACGGGATTCGAACCCGGGGCCCTGGTGGATTGCAAAGCAACGATCATTTCACCATGAACCAACCAGACGTGCAACGCCACCAAGACGTGCTACAGCACGTTGCAGTGACGTGCGCTACACTTCAACGGCAACGCGCGGTAGCGTTGCTATGATGCGACCCACACTGGCGTTGCTGTCATGTGGTTTGAGTAAATCTGTGACGTCATTGTGACGTCATCAAATCATAAGTTTGAAATTAAATCTAAATTTACAAACAAACTGCTGAGCGAAGTGACTAATTGCGCCATCGATACATCATTTCCAGTCCTCCTCAACTTTCATGCGAAGTTTGAGCGCTTAACAATGCCGTATTGTGTGTTTTTGGCACGCTGTTTGCCAGAAGCCGAATTTCTTACATGAGGAGAAATTCAGAGTCGGACCGCCTGTGACGTCAGCAGCTTCGCTATCTGGCCGCTGCGCGGCGTCCCGGGTCCTTTGCGTCAAGTTCTATATAATGGGCCTCATCGTAATCCTTCAGTCATTGTACCCTGAACTCTGTCAATGTATCCTGATCTCCATCAATGTATCTGATCTCTATCAACGTATCGTGATCTCTATCAATGTACCATTCATGTACCGGAAGATGCACCTGTACATCGGGAACCATACGACGTTTACAATGTCATCTTGTTTCGTTTTGCAATATACCAGTTAGGAAGCAATAAAGGTCAGAAGGAAAAAATCCGTTGCCGCGCCTCCCCAGACGCCGTCTTTTAATCAGATTAGGCGTTTTGTCACTCAAGCACTGTGCAGATCTGATTTTGATTGTTCCTAGAACGATTAGTTACGTAATGCTCAGGAAAGAAGGGCCCTCTCTTCAAGACCAACATGTGTCCTGGTGGGGACGCACAGGCCCCAAAGGGATTGGGGGGGGGGGGGATAGTCCCAGTGTAATATTTTTCACTACCCACCATTTGCCAATGCCCCCAACAAAGGATTGACGGATTATGACGCAACGTGACAATGGGGAGGCACTGATAGTGATGCTGAAAGGGTAAATGCGTCCTGGGTATACACAAAGATTACCCAGGATCTCAATCTTAACTAAAACAATACCCTGGGTGTACTTTCGGTAGTCGAACATCACCCAGCATTGTAGTATGACACCTGGATTCGAGGTTGTCTCGCCCGTGGTCACGTGACCGCCTGTAGAATGTCATGAACAGCTCCATTCAACAAGTACAGCGGAGCGAGACCGCGAGATTCCAAGGGATTTCTAAATAGGACTCGTTCCTAGGCACAGATTGCGGAAGCTGGGTGACGTTCGGCTACCGAAACTACACCCAGGGTATTGTTTTAGTGAAGATTGAGATCCTGGGTAATCTTTGTATATAAAGTGTTTTTCACATTGAACTGGCCAAAGGTACTTAGTTGAACTCAGGAATGTGACCAGATCACATTTACCGAGAGGTAGTGGTGTTGCACAACACTGACTTGAAAACAGATTATAGCTCTTTCATGCTGTCAGCCAAAGCTGGTCAGCCATGGCACTGGCTGCCGAGGGCTGTGTAACATTATTATTTGTGGTCATGCCATTACAGTTTAGTGACAAGAGGTCAGCCAAGTACCTTTGGCCAGTTCAATGTGAAAAACACTTTACCCAGGACGACATTTACCGTTTCAGCGATAGTGATAAACATGTCTCCCTGTTTTTGAGTGTCCTCCACACAATCTACATGTAGCGGGCTCTCACCTACGGGAACATACTCGTTCATTACACCAGCCTAAGATGGGTCATGCAGTTTTATGATCCATAGCTTTTCACCTTCTCATTTCATCAGGAGGTACATTGTAGGCCCACATTTTACAGAAAGTTGCATGACACATACTCGAGTTGCTTTTGAATTTTTCTCGACAGTCAGCGCCACTCGCCAACCCAGGGACTAACTACGTTGTCGGCGAAATGACCCGCTTTACTTCGTACATTTTGCAATGCATTTTCGTTTTGCTGTCGCTAGGTGGCTCCATCTACGTGGGCAGTCAAATAACGTATTAAAGATCCAATACCGTGCTCCTTTAATCAAGGAAGTAAATGATCGCAGAATGTAACCTTGCCCTAGCAACCTTCATATCAATGTATATCATGTTACCCCCGTCTGAGGCCCTGATGAATTTCCTTCTGCGGACGAAGCGCGCTATCGCCAACCTCGGTACAAAGACAATTATCTGCCTCTGTGACACGGAGGTTACAGGTGTCTCTAAAGGAAATGGACAATGGGAAAGACAGTTGGTCATCCTGACGGCGGTCATGGTGACTCCTGCTCGTCCCGGGCATAGCAGTATCAACATTTGCTCATGAGCATTCCACTCGGGTTCGCACCCATAAAATATGTATCTCCGCCTAGCGAATTCTTCACCTCTTTGCACTCTGAAGTTCAGCTTTTTCACTAACAGGTACAGCTCTCCAGTGATCGAGAAGACGAGGACATCTTGGTTTCCGAGAAAGTAGGTAAACGGAGACGTACTGATGTGTATCACGCGCATGTTTCGTAGTATGAATTTTGGGTCGATGCCGAACACCCACTCGGCGTCATAGATGCTCAATTGTCCACCTTGACAGGCAAATGAAGCAAATCCGCTCGTGAAGGAGGGAATAACATTATTCCGGAATGAGCATGGGTCATATCTCGCCAACAGAATAATGTCAAGTGAAATGGTTCCATTCCGGATGTCGTAAACTCTAAAACCAAAGGGTTGCTTTTGTGCCATATTTGGATGGCGGGATAATAATATACAACATCTCATATGGATATTCAAGATCAGCGTAAACACCCTTCCCTTGATGAACTTTGAGCTATACTGTATCTTGTAGATACTCCGACTTTCATCCATCATGTAGCCGAATATTCTACTATAACGGTCGAATGTTCCTCCATGCTTATAGACAGCAATAAGATCACTGTTGGGATCCACAATCACCTGGTCGTCAGTCCCAGGTACATGCCGATACAACGTCACTGGTGGTTTGAAAAATACCTTCTTTGGGTGATGTCCATAATGAACTAGGGAAGGAGCCTTCAAACAGAACAGAAAACTAGGCTAAAATTAAGGCAATAGGGCGCAACGATCACGCAGACCACGCGAGAATATACGCGTGGGTTTGAACTGATAGTACAGAGATGCCACCTATTATTACTCATGACGATTCAAGGTGTGATTGGCCGTGCTTGGTGAACCGCATCTCTCGAACAATGAGCCTGTATAGGTGCCACGTCTGCTCTGTAAGTCATCATGTGACCAAATAGTGCTCCCCATTAGAGTTTTCTTTTGGCAAAACAGCGGCACTGATCGTCGTTCACTGCAGTCCGTGGAAATGACAGCGGGTATTGGTAAACAGAGAAATCAAGAAATGAAGAAATCGAGAACTCCCAATATCGACTAGTTAGGCCAGTGCCTTTCTGCATGTGTTCAGTATGGGCCGTTATTGCCGCAAATAAAGACACGCATGGTAGGGACATCGTGCAGCACATCACCTGTATCAGAAAAACCTGGATTGATGATATGTTTTGTATCATACAGCACAGACAGGACAAGACCCCCCCCCCCTCCGAACATTCCGGACAACAAACGAGACAAATGTGTCTAAGTTCCTTGTCTAAGGACCTTGGAGCTGTGAGCCTTGTGGCGCAATGCAGGGTCCTGGCATCGAACCTTCGCTCATTGTGGTCAATAGTGGTAGTCCAAGTCAACAGTTTGAGAATCATAACCATAATTTACGCAGTCACACAACCATTCGCTCCAAAGATGTTCAGAATTGAACCCACAACCCACGCACTACACCATACTGACAATAAAAAGAGTGTAAGAGTCGAACTATTAAACCAGCTACCACGAGGTGTCGTGAGTTGATATTCAGCGTAAATCATGAAATGAAGGATAGCCTCGAATTCGGCCTACAGCTCCTTAGTCCTTGAGAATTTACTATGGGTCCTTTTTGAAAAGTTGTAGGGATTGATCTTATCTCCCTATTCCCAAATTATGGTAGGTATAGCGTTAATTTTCAGCCCCTTCCGGCAATAATCCCACTGCATGGTTGCTTAATACCGGAAGTGTCTCGATTTAGCCCTACATCTCCTAAGTCCTTGAGAATTTACTATGGGTCCCTTTTCAAAAGTTGTAGGGATTGGTGTTGTCTCCTTATCCTTATGTCGTCATGCACCGCTATTCTTGGGAAATATTTAATGACATTCTTGTTGTACATGTAATGTTTTACGTCTCTACCCTACCTATCTTGATTTCTCTGTTTACCAATACCCAATGACAGCACCGATTATGTCGTCATGCACCACTATTCTTGGGAAATATTTAATGACGTTCTTGTTGTACATGTAATGTTTACGTCTCACTAGGTATCTTGCAGCTAAGCGACGTAACGGACGAAAATTACTTATGCGGCGACGTTTAGTACGATATTCTCCAACGAAATGTCTCCATACTACAGTCTAACACTATGAATGCCCCTACCGCCAATCTACCCCACGCTTGGAGAATGATTTTCGTCACCACGCCTTCGGCATAATGTAATAAGGTCTGTCAGTCTATTGGCCAAGATCTAATTCATGGATGGCGCTACTCAATCAGCTCGATAGGGGTGCCAGGGAGATTACGTCACATGTTTTGCGACCATTGTCAGCTTATGTATAATGTATTCATGTGTTTGCTGCATCATCAAAACGGCTGACAGAAGAGTAATACGGCCAATGACACAGCCAGAAAAAGACGCCATCAGAAATGCCTGGCACATTCACTGGAATAATTACCATCGCGTCCTTGCGCATGTCCGAGGAGACTTGCCTGCCCAGATATTGCGAGATACTTATGATGGCCACACTGATGAAGCACTTCGTCGCAGAATAAGAGATTTTGTGCGGAGGGAATTAAATGAGTAAAATTTTGAAACTTTCTTTAATATTGCAACTTTTGTTTCATGAGTATCGATTTTTGCCAAGCTACATGTATGCCGATCCAAAACAAACATCATTTCTTAATTTGTCACACGGGGGCGCGCAAAGCATGACGGTTGATGCCTGTCGATAAGACTATTTGCCTTCCCTATGTAATAATGAGGTCTCAAACGAATGGTTTCGCCCACTTTGTTGGTCATTACAGGAGCGATCGCCTGGACAGCCAATCGTGTGGAAAAGGGGCGGGTAATTTATTATAAGTCACCGTTTCGTCCGTTACGTCCGTTCCGTCGGTTAGCTACAAGATACCTAGTCTACCCTACCGTAATAGATAATTGCTTTGGTGAAATTCGTCTTTACACGCGCGTGCAATAGGTACCCATATCTGTCCATTATTATGAAATCATCTCCACGAATGGCATCCTTAAAGAGAACGCGTGCTTCGTCTATCGTATCATTGAGAAGGGATCTGGTGAGTTTAGTTTTATAGCAGGGCATTTGGAATCCCCTTTTTATTAGTACATTCTCTGAAGGGGCGAAAGTGAGGAGGAAAAGCGGCGACTCGAGGTTAACTAGAACGTGCGTAGAAGGCATCTCCCTAAATGGCAGTTTGTGGAAAGAAAAATCAGAGTAGTTTGATGATGAACTTGATACAGCGACTGTGTAATATTCCGGTGACCATCGGTATAAAATTACTACATCATTCCCCACAGGCACGAGATGACGCCTTCCGTGTTTGAGCTTCAGTACTGTGCGTTTACTTAAGTTAAAAACAACCTCGTCACCACTGGTTCCTAAGAAGTAATCATAGATTATCGTCTGTCGACTGCCGGGCGGACAACGTGCGTAAACTTGATGCGATGTTATCCACCACTGAACAGCATGTTCCTTATCTGTATCTAAACACCACGCATCATTTTCTGGATAGACCAGTCGACCAACAAACTTGCCGATTCTAAAATCGTACAAGTGAACCCTAAGAGGGTGTACAAGAATGAAAAAGAGGAAATGACTGTACAGATGGACTTTATCAACTAGTCTAAAAAACGCACTCCAGTTGTTCTGCAGGCGAAATGTAAGTAATTTGGCATGGTAGTAGTACACGATAATCTGATTATTATAATCTTGGCCAAATTTCAAGGTCACTATGCACATTTCAGTGATATCACTCGTCCCCTTTTTCAACTGAAGTGGGGGGACAACTCGTAACGTATTTGTTACCCTGTAGCGAACGCGCAAAAGCTGAGGAGATTGGGTCACAAAAATTAGTATAATAAATGTGACGTAAGCATTTCAGCAGTTAAACAATGACGTGTGGCAGAGCTGAGAGTTGTTAGGCCACATATCTTACTTCCTTATATTCTAATGACATCCGTCAATTTCACACGATTTTTATCTGAATTCAGATTCGGGTCATACGACTTGAATATATTCTCAGAAAAGTTAAACTTTCATCGCCATCATTGGGACGTGCGATAAAATCGGCGTTGAACTCATGGAACTTTGTGAATAAGGTCTAAATTCTTTCGTCAGCAGACGAGGTTAAACTTACCAAGTCGCTACCAGCTCTACAAGTAGAGATTTAGTATTTTCGATGCCAACGGCTAACCACCGAAAAATGTCCACGTTTTTCAAGTCAAAATACATGTTTAGGCTTGAAAGGATATCGTCTTAGGAATGCAACAGTAGTCGGGTCAATATAAGATTGTACCCCCAAAAAATTGCAACAAAATAGTTTATTGTTTTAAATGCTAAGGTAGACCATACTGAGCTCCAGAAAAGTCTCCGGAAATCTGACCCCGGGAAAGGGGTTAATTTGCAATTTGCTATCTGGGACTGACTTTATCATTGGGCCCAAGAACAAAGCTTTGTACAGGAGAATGGGAACCGATGTACAACTAACTTATGAACGGTTGGATTTACACCCCATAAATGTATTACAGATAGAAATATGGTGCCTCTTAATCGAAAAAGCATGTTTGCAAATTAATTGCAAATTAACCCCTTTCCCGGGGTCAGATTTCCGGAGACTTTTTTTCTGGAGCTCAGTATTGTCTACCTTAGCATTTAAAACAATAAAACATTTTGTTGCAATTTTTTGGGGGTTTTGGGCCATATATTTCATACTTTGACCCGACTACAGAGTTAAAGGTTACCTGAAAGGCATTTCATATTTTTTCCTCTGAAAAGCGGTTCATTGAAAGTTGCATGAAGATTGGATCATTAACAACAGTGTTATACCAAATTTTAGGTGTGTTTCTACATGACAACCAAACAACTTGATATCCATGGTTGTCCAGGCCGTGGGTTCATGAGGTCAATTGTGCTATCCAGAAATCCAAATATTGCCCTCAGAATCCATATTAAGGAAATAACTGCAGTACGACTGACTGTATCAAAACTACACCTAACTGCCCGAGTTAAATGAGTTATTTTAATGTTTTTTATATGTTTAAAAAATCCAATGACATCAAATGTGCTGTTCACCGCTGCCTGACATGGTTGTTAGGGTGTCTAGTCATCCTTTTTAAATTCTCATACATGTACATGTAACTTGGAAATGGGTGATCCGATTTTCATGCGGTTTTCAGATTCATGTTGCGTGATTAATGCTCTACAGTATTATGCAGACAACCAGAAGTGGATAAAACCATTTCAGGTAACCTTTAAAGTAGACTCAGTGCAATTTTAATGTTACATGTATACGGCTTCTGTAGCCATTTGTTATTATGAAGCCTCAGTGGACAATACAACTGGACCTAGAATCCCGTCACACTATGTTCGATTGTCAACAGATGATTTGTTTCTGAAACTCGGTTTTAATTCCCCTGCATCTTGTTTTCATTGCGGCAATCGTAATGATAATTTATTGCCAGCATGAGCACCGTATTAGTGAGCTCTGCGAACTCAATGGTATAGAATGCTATACCTTTCAAAGTAAAAATCAAATAGTGCACCGTGTTGGGACCGGGCACCAGTCGTAGACGCACTAGGCCCATTGTTGAATCGGCCAATCAACTTTGCGAATCCGTTTGCGTATGCCCGAAGCAGACGACGCCGACAGCCGCCGGGCGAACTTGCGATTGACCGTGCACTCGCTTCGAGACTTAAAATGTAACAAAATTCGACAAAATTAACCGCCCATCGATGGGTAGAATGTTCAAGAGACTGTTTTACATCCACCTTGAGCACTGGCATGAACTGTAAACCTACAGTTCAATCAAAATCGGCGGGCGAATACACGTAGGCCTAGCCCGAAATTCCAAAGGAAACACTATTACGCGCATCGAGCCGATGTGCCGACCTGACGTCGTCCACGCGGAGGAATTCCCACCAATTGATGACGTAGGACGCAGAAATGGGATCACGACGGGGACGGGGACGGCGACGTAACGGATCTTAAGGTCCCTATAGTCCAGTAAATTTAGGAATTAACCGGGAACAATTGCAGCAGAGGGTTTTTTTTGCTTTAAATGTTTTATTAGGTCACCTTGGACATCATATCCAAAATCCGCCAAAATCGAACGGCGGGAA
The DNA here is from genome assembly GCA_002633025.1 of Notospermus geniculatus. NCBI lineage: Eukaryota > Metazoa > Nemertea > Pilidiophora > Heteronemertea > Lineidae > Notospermus > Notospermus geniculatus. Next base: position 688,952 of record NMRB01000069.1, read on the forward strand.
CCCACTTAATTTGCATATTCAATTTTGTGAACTGACTTCAACGTTGGACGCCGATGGACGCAACAGCTGAGCTCTCTACAGGAGTGTGGGACCCGATGTACAGCTAACTTTGTAACGGTTGGATTTACACCCCATAAATGTATTACCAACAGATAGAAATATGGTGCCTCGGAACCAGACAAACACATTCGCAATTGTTTTTGTTCGTTATGTACAAAGAGATGATGCTTTTTATATAAATTAACACAAAAATGGGCCAAAATGCATAAAATGTCAATTTCAATTAGGTAGCCGCTTAAAACGTCTAAAGAATAGGCTCATTTGATTCGGAGGTACCATGTTTCTATCTACTGGTAATACATTTATGGGGTGTAAATCCAACCGTTACAAAGTTAGCTCTACATTGGGTCCCACTCTCCTGTACAAAGCTCAGCTGTTGCGTCCATCGGCGTCCAACGTTGAAGTCAGTTCACAAAATTGAATAGGAAGTGGTTATTTGGCAAGCAAATGCTTGCCGAATTACAGAAATTTGGTCTTAGATGGCAAGCAGACAATAATGAATATTAATTAGACGCCATTAATTATGCAAACAGAAGATGAAGATGGCGTCCTCCGACTCGCAGGCGCAGCCCTCGCCAAAAGGCATCGAAAAGTTGCGATTGGGAGCAGGTTATGCCTCCAACGAAGATTTTAAACGGCGTTAAAGGCATCGAAATGTTTATTTGCACAGTTACCTGCTGTGTATGCAGTAAGCGTACTCTCTTGGATGCACGTCTAGCTCATTAATTATGCAGCGCTCATAGAGCAGCTGGCAGGGCAGAAAATATCGTTTAGTGGAGGGGGCCTTGCGGAAAGGAGCCACCTACAAGCGATTTTCAGAAGAAAGTGGTTATTCATCGACCCTGGTTTGCCAAACAGTACGCCAAGTTTGATTTAAAACGACGAGTTACCTGCACTGTCCTGAACCAGTTAATAAATTCCCACCGCCAAACTGCAGCCAGTTGATTAGCGTAGTGCAAAGGGTGATGGGCCAGCAACCCCAATGTCGCGGGTTCGAAACTTGCGTCATCACACTCGTGATTTTTTTCTTTTTTTTCATTTGTCTTGTTTTTGCCCTTGGCATATCAAGAAGAAACGTCTTATTTTTTTGTACAAAAATAGATGCGAACACAGTGGAAGGTGCCAACAAACGACTGCCGGATGGTGGCCTCATTGGCCACAGTAGTCAATGCTCCGTACTACGCCATAGGTGAGGGTGCCATTGACAAGAATATTGTTGTTTGGGTTCCGGTAAGTAATTTCAAGATAAAAAAATACTACCGCTCCCTCCCGTGCCTAAAATTCAGCGCCGTGCCTCTCAAATTTTCCGTCCATAAGGTAGAACATGGACATGAGGTTTTTTACTCTGCTGTGCCCCCCCCCCCCGATCTCCCTTGGCCCTTGCTTGCACCTGGATAGGTTATAACTTCCTCCAAGGTTAATATAACAAACAAATGGCATATTTGCTTGCCCAATAGCCAAACGTGCTGAATAATATGGCAAGCACATATCCTGATTAATATACATTAGGGGGCGTGACATGCTTGCCAAATAGGGACATTTTTCAGCATTAGATGGCAAGCATGCTTGCTAAATAAGGACGAAAAAGGGAACTGCTCGGCAAGCATGCTTGCCAAATAAACCCGGCCAATTGAATATGCAAATTAAGTGGGTTCCCGCCGTCAGATTTTGGCGGATTTTGGATATGATGTCCAAGGTGACCTAATAAAACATTTAAAGCAAAAAACCTTCTGTTGCTATTTGTTCCCGGTTCGCCCAAATTTTCGCTGCCAACAGACCAGCCAATGAAAAGGTGGGTTGACGGCATGTGACGTTCCCGCTAAATAAAATGGCCGCGCCCATTGAGGTATTTTCGTCGATTCACACCTTGGCGAGAAATTGGAACTGTCGACTGATTTTTGTGTAAAGCTTGGCTGAAAAAAAGAGAAAACTCACCTGCAGTAGCAGGTGTGACGTTACGTCATAACGTCAAACTCCAACAGGACCAATGCTCTCGCCAAGGCAGATTTTGCCCCACATACCGGTATCCCAAGAAAATGACAGTGGAGAGTTGGACTTGAAGAGAGATTTGTGGAATTTGCTCAGCAAGATGCGCACCGTCTGCGGGGGGCTTTACGCTATACCGTATACGCGTTACGCTCGACGCTATACCCGTACGCGTGCCCGTGTGAACGATGCCTTACCTTGTTTCTAAACATACGACAACCCTTCCTCAACGCGGCATCACTCCTCTCCATGCATGCTCCTTTTTTCCGACTCAGTTGGCAGATGAATTCGCCATGACCCAAACGGACCAGGTTAAATGTGGTACATTGCTTGACAAACACACACATCACAGCGCAGCCGAGGTAGGAAGCTGCTGTGTGATTGCACAAATCTGGATTCAGGATGACCCAGTCGTCAACAAGTTTGATGAAAGATGTCGACCTGAGCACCCGGAAAGGGCTCCCGTGAACCATCGTATAAAATGTTTGTCTTGTTCAAGGGAAAAGAAGGACTTTGGTAGCGGCTTCGAATGGTGCATGTGTACCGACGAGAGCTGAGTTCAGCAAAGCCAGTCCACCATGGACTGTGGTTTTGCGTTCCCCAAGCTAACAAAGGACTTACACCACACAATTTGATTTCTTATACGGTACTCAAGAAAACCGTCAGACCCTTAATGCAAGCACGCACAGACAGACAGACACACCGACAGACAGACAGACAGCAAGACCAAAAACAATATGGTTCCCGATCTCATATACTCTAAATTCCCACTTACCTGTCCCATTCCTGAACTCGGAAAAAATGACTAAGTCCGAAGTTGAAGATAATGGGGTGGGGGTATGGTCAGAAACAGTAATGTTCTGGATCAGTAAAAAGGACTTGTCAATGGTCATACGTTCATGTTTGGCAGGGCATGATGTGACAATGGAAAACCTGTGGCGGAACGTGTGTTCAAGGTAATGTTCGTTGGTGCATACGGCCCTAAATGTCCTCCTTAACTGAAGTTAGGTAATCGCTATGTAACCGGTCAAATGCATGAAGAAAGATCCCACAGAACCTACACTGTGCATGCTCTCTTGTGTTATAGTCCAAGATCACTGGTGGTGATTCGTGCACTGCGTATTTTCTGGGATCATAATGGTTTGGCCAATCTTTTGCCCCCACGTCGGTTGACTACAGGAGTCCTCACCCAACTTCTTCCATACCTCCACCGACATCAGGACAAAAGACTGGCCTCGTGCACGACCTCGACGAGTACAGCCTTGTTCACACAGCAGGCGCTATGCGACGCGGTGCGATGTGATGCGAATTTTTTCGCCCCTGGTTGTTCCCATTGTTAAGCCTATAGAGGCCTTGCAATGACGTCATCCTGGCGGCCATGCTGAGGGGCAAGTGGGCATAGGTGTGAGCTGACCGTGACGTGGCCTGCGTGAAGTGCGCGACGTCAGTGTTTGACGTAACGTCATTGGGACATTTCGCTGCGCCTCTGCAGTATGTGCCCCCCAGCATGGCGGCTTGTGACGTCATTTGCAAGGCCTCTATAGCTGTTCACACTTGCGGTGGGACGCGATGCAGTAAGAAGCGGTAGGACGCGACGAGCGATTTCCACCGCCCGACCGCTCCTGCAGTCTTTTTCCGCGTCGAATCGCCTGCTGCGTGAGCTGAGGATACTAGAATATTTGTCCACAATTTGAATGACATGAATGATGTCATTTCTGCTAATCATAACCACCGCACACAACCGCGTCGCGCCGCGCTGCGCTATGTCAAAACTGACACCGCTTGGCGATTTTTTCAACGCATCGCATCGCGCCGCCAGTGTGAACAAGGGTTTAAGTGTCATTGCACGAGTGGACCATGCAAAATCTGCAAAAAGTGATAACCTGCGGGGTCGGCAGGTCTGGCTCAAATTCCTACCAGAAGATGGCCTTGGGGCACAATGCGGACAGGCCAAATATTTCGGAGATTGGTCACACCGTTTGGGAGTAAGGGGCAAAAATACTGCAAAAAGCTATTTTTTTAAAAATTTTGATCAAAATATTGTCCATTTGAATGAATTTTCACGCCTTCACAGGCAACAGCAGTAGATATTCCTTATATGTCAATGCAAGTAGATGCCCCCTGTAATTTTTTTCCATTGTTGTTTACTTCCAAATCACACTTGATTTAAAGGTACAGTGCAGTATTGCCCTTGTGTCAAAAAAGGTATGGTTTGGCATACAGCGAATTACAGAGATGCTGCAGGGGTGAGGAAGGTGAGCACATCAGGGAAAGGAGTTGAGGGATGTCCCTCTCTATTAAAAGAATAAAAAGTTTGGGCGCTCTTTCCATTGCAGAGATATGCGGGTGCAAAGTTGTGCATAAATGCACTACTGGTGTACTACGANTTCACCATACCCCCACCCTATTATCTTCAATTTCGGACTTAGTCATTTTTTCCGAGTTGAGGAATGGGACAGGTAAGTGGGAATTTAGAGTATATTCCCGTAGGTAAATTGGTAGTAAGCTTGTCCCCAGTTTTACCCACGGTTCCAGGTAAACATTACCCCCTATAGTAAGGAAGGTGCCTGAGAATACCCACGGATAGGTAATATTGACCTGCGCTTTTGAGCAAATATTACCTTTTTCTGTGGTAAAATCGAAATTGCCTATGGCATTGGTAAAATTTACCCGCGGGGACTATTCCATTTTTTACAGTGTGGGTACAAGAGAATGGGTTCATGTTAACCCATGTGGGCCATTGGTTTACCATACCCTGTGGGAAGGGTACTCTTAACTCAGTCTCATGGTAATTGCACGTAGTTCTTTGGATGATGGCACTCAAAGTTTTTTAAAACAAAGTTTAAAACTTAAAACAAAGTTTAAAACTGAGTTTGTTTTAAACTTTGTTTTAAAAAAACTTTGAGTGCCATCATCCAAAGAACTACGTGCAATTGTTAATGCCTCAAAGACATGACGTTCAAGGAATTTGTCAGTCTCATGGGTTACGTGAACCCAGCTCCATGGGTTGTCCCCTATTCGGACCCATTTTCCATAGGTTCAGAGGAGTGGGTACATAATAAATGGGTCTGAAGTGCCCATCCTAAGATGCCCACATCAAAGAACTGATGGAACAGAGTCTTGGTCCAAACTACCCATGGGTTGCAGTAACCCATTATGACCAGTTGATAGGTCACTTTGGCCCATCTACGATTGCTACCCGTGGGTTGTTGGCACCCATGACCAGCTTGGACCTGGAGCTGCCCATTCTGCACAATGCATTTTGGCATTTTGACGGGCGTTTTGGATGCGATATCGCCAACAGCGTTAAAATCGGCGCGATAAAAACGCCCGTCAAACCGGCCCTTTAAGGGCTCCGCACACTAGCGATTTTTCGAGCGATTTTCTGGGCGATCGGCCTTGCAACCAGGCCAGCGACTCAACATTTTTACTTTTTGGTCTCTTCTTTGCGGCAGATTGTTACGCGACTGAATTACACGATTTGGTCGCGCGGTAAGTAAAGTAAAGTCCCCGCAACCAAGCGACCGAAAGTTCAGTATGTTGAACTTTTGGTCGCTTGGCACAGTCCACTGCTGCCACGACCGTCTCCAGCAAAATAGTCGCCCGTTTGCGGATCGTCCTAGGAAATTGTCGTGAGCGACCTCACAGGCGATTATCGCTTGCGACGTCGTTGTCGACAGTCGCGTCGCTGGTCTCCTCAATTTAGTCGCTAGTGTGCGGTGCCCTTTAATTCATACTTCGACGCACGACCATCGCCGGCGACCGACGCGCGATCTTGCGTTTGACGCCGACCCCGTCATGCGATTTGGTCGGCGTCCGATCGTGAGGCTGTAATTACTTGAGTCATTTCATAACGGGTCGCATTGTTTTGAAAATGACAGTACTTTTTTCAGTTGTCTCATGAGTGGCGGCGATTGCTCCAAAGATGTCAAAGTATGTTGCAAACGATGCGTAACTTCTGGAGGCAGGTCGTGGTGTAATTCGACTGGTACGGGAAACTGCAAATGGTGTCCTGGTGGTAAGAAGTAATAAGGAGCACCAAGTGTAAAAGGCACTACCGTGGTATATGTAGTAACGCATTGTCAGTTCGACTGTATCAGGCATTTCATTCGCTCAGAAAATGAATAAAAGCCTTCAAAATTAAGCAATTGGATTCTAAATATCTCCTTTTATTGTGGTTAAAGCAAATGGCTCGCGGTGTTTGTTTTGATTCAGTTGGGGCGCCATGACAGTTGGTCCTCAATATCAAGCACCATTTTGAGAAAGAGGCGAAAGAAGGATTTTAGTTTAATGGGAAATGCATCAGACAGCCAAACTTCGGATGCGTATTCTGCAAAATCTACCGCTTCAAAATCAATGTGAATTGGTGCAGGTGCAGCACAGAATTGGTGAGGTCATTGATAAAGGTGGTCAAGTTGACGTCATATATATGGATTTTTCCAAAGCGTTTGACTCTGTTCCTCACTCCTTACTGCTGCATAAGATTCATAAAACTACTTAAGTCTAAGTATGACACTTATCCTTTGTTCAACACAAATGATAAGTACATGTATCATACTTAGACTTAAGTAGCTTTATGAGTACGGGGCCAGGGTCCGTATTCATAAACGTACTTAAGTCAAAGTATGACACTTAACTTCCTACTTAGGCGAATCGTCGTGAACAAGTGGTATTCAATAAAGTCAATTCACTTTTTCAATTAACTGTTAAGTGTAGGTCCACGAATAGACCAGGCAGAAAGTGATAAAGTGAGGGTTAGCGGATTGCAATGAAATTTGGTGTGTAGTTGACCCCTGGTGCGAGGGGCAAAAGCACGCAAAATGTTGGCCCAATCCTTTGGCTGGTTGGGGCGTATATGGCAAAAATGTGCTTTTACAGGGGTCAAAGTAGGCATTCGTAGTGAAGCCACTGCAGGGGCCTGGGTCCGTATTCATAAACGTACTTAAGTCAAAGTATGACACTTAACTTCCTACTTAGGCGAATCGTCGTGAACAAGTGGTATTCAATAAACTACTTATCCTAAGTATCATGCTCAAAATCGCACTCAAATCTAAGACACATCCCGAGGTGTCTTAACTTTGAGTAGGTTGGACCTGTGCGGTCGGGAATCATTCATTTGGCTGCAGACAACGGTGCGAAATGACCGTATTGATGTTCGCTGCGCAGGAGGAACTTGTGAGACGACGTGCAATCCATGGGGAACGGTTATTCTTCACCACAGATGGCTCGTGTTGTTCTCTATTCTACAACGGTGAATTTTGACGACCCCAAAAATTGACCAAAATGTTTGATCGCATGACGGGCGGCTACCAACTGCAAAGTTTGACCAAAAACTTTGACAAAAAATTGATCAAAACATTTGACCGAGAACCGGTCATTTTCACTGGCGATTTGAAGACTGAGCGATATCGCATCTCGCTGCGATTGATGTTCACTAGAGATTTTATCGCCGAAGCGTTACAGCGATTTCTCGCCGGCGAGTTTACCATCGCTTTTTTCTTTCGCTGGTGATGTCACCCGCTGTTGGCGTTTTTTTGGCATTTTGACGGGCGTTTTGGATGCGATATCGCCAACAGCGTTAAAATCGACGCAATAAAAACGCCCGTCAAACCGGTGAAACATCGGTGAGTGATTCTGCAGCTCAGTGTTCCCCAACAATAGACGCGGCCCAGAATGGTTTTTGTTGGGTTAGTTGCCGCTTAATCCGTCAGGAGGGAAACAATAAGAGAAACACAGAAACATGGGGAACACTGATCGACGTTACACATGCCCTTAACACAGCCCACCCGGCAGGAGTTGGATAAGATTGGTCAACCACAACCCCGTGGCGAGCGGCCAAACCACAGAAAAACTGACAAAATAACAATTGAAATGTGATTTCATTCACTGGGAACAACGTACGCTGAATGATAAGCATGATGCCTGAATCTAGGGATCATACTTAGCTATGTGTCATACTGAGGTCTTTTATGAATACCAACATAAGTATCATGACTAGCTAAGTATTATACTTAGGGTTTATTCATGACTAAGTTAAGAACGTTTATGAATACGGCCCCTGGATGACAAAACTAGTTTGAAGTTGTAGGATGAGACCTCATCTTTAAAAATCAAAAAGAAAATCTTTGGTTTTTCTTGTCGTTGCAGAGAGGAGTTGGATAAGATTGGTCAACCACAACCCCGTGGCGAGCGGCCAAACCACAGAAAAATTGACAAAATAACAATTGAAATGTGATTTCATTTACTGGGAACAACTTATGTTGAATGTTAAGCATGATGCCTGAATCTAGGGATCATACTCAGCTATGTGTCATACTAAGGTCTTTTATGAATACCAACATAAGTATCATGACTAGCTAAGTATTATACTTAGGGTTTATTCATGACTAAGTTAAGAACGTTTATGAATACGGCTCCAGGACCCTGCAGCATCTGAATTACGAATGCTTACTTTGACCCCTGTAAAAGCACATTTTTGCTGTATATACACCCAAACCAGTGAATGGATTGACCCAATATTTTGTGTGCTTTTGTCTCTCACCAAGGGGTAACTTCACACCAAATTTCATTAAAATCAGTCGACCCCGGGTTATCACCTTCTGCATGGTCTATTCGTGCACGTACACTTAATTGTAAGAATACGGCTCTCTTCTCAGTATAAGGGCCTATTCATACTTGCTCGCGGATCGTCAAGCGCATGAAACTGATCGCAGCTTTCCAAGGCTTCAATGTGCACACACATTGAAAAATTGATCATTGTCGGCGTAAAATCTGATCCAATCTAATCCAATTGCCTGATAATAATAAAATTTGAACAGAAGATCAACATTCACAGTGTCCCACTTGTATTACATTGTTATGTCACTTACCGGTAGGTCATGTCAGCCATCAACCCATTCAAATTAAGGTTATCGCACGCCGTCATTCTTCGCTAGGCCTGGGATTGTGGGACAATAAAGTGGACAGGTCATTATTCTTTTTCACCATACCCCCACCCTATTATCTTCAATTTCGGACTTAGTCATTTTTTCCGAGTTGAGGAATGCGACAGGTAAGTGGGAATTTAGAGTACTATATCGGAAAAGATAAAAATATAAAATGAAAAATAAGTGTCCCTTATGGGCCACCGTATAATAGACTGTGCATATGACGTCATCAAAATCTGCTGGTCACGTTTTCTTGATTGGTCTCGCTGAACAGTTCTGACAAGTTTCTCAGTTCTGACAGAAATTTGGCGTCTTGACCGTATTATGAAATCTGACAGTACAATTTTGCTGTTCTGATAAGATAATATGAATATTCTGGCAACAATTTGATTATGTGACATGTTTCTGAGTTCTGACCGTATATTATCAAATCTGATAGTATAATTCAGCCGTTCTGACAACATAATATGAATATTCTGGTGACAATTTGGTTGTTCTGACCGTATTTTCGAAAATCGGATAGTATAATTTGGGGTTCTGATAACATAATATGAATATTCTGGTGACAATTTCATTATTCTGACCATATTCTCTCAGTCTTGACAATAATATCTCAGTTCTGACATTTTTTCCGCTTTGGATTGCCATAGATATGCATGAAGCAACTTTCTTCAGACGGCTCAACGAATTTCCTCCGTTGAATATTTGTGTCCGTCTGAAAGTTAGTTAGTTTTGTTTTTTTTAGTTAGTGTCACAGTCTAAGATGACTCGGTGCGGTATGTCAGACTACATGTAACAGTTCCATTTGTTTCAGATCAAATAATAGTACATTAGTAGAGAATGTCGTTAACGATGCACAGAACAGTGAAGACGCTTGAGGAACGTGTTCGGTCCTCACCAGCCCCTCATAAATGCCGCACACGACGTCTGCCGTCAACAAGTAGGTCAGCTCAATGACGTACATCCCTATTGACAGATTACTGCTTCCTGCCTGCAGAGATACTCCATGAATCAAAAGGTTACAGACTACATAGTTCGAAGTACCGGACCTCTATTCAAAGATATACCAACAGGAAATTATCTTGAAGTTATAGTACTTGGCGCCGCGATGCCTCATTTGCCATGTTTGTGAGAAGACTGACGAACTACCGAAAGCAGTGTGAGTAGATGAACTGAATTATTTGTTAGTGTCATCTCTCAGCTTTGTGAACCTTCTTTGTTTTCATCAGTAAAATTTTGCAATTATTGATCCCTGTAAGATGACAAAAGCAGGAATTACAAGGTCGTCATACAATATTAATACGGTCGCCTTTGTTGTCATTTCGCGATGATAATGACTGAACACGAGCTGATCGATTAGGCCTACTAAAGCCAGAGGCAACATGAAAATTGACCTTGAGGATGGAATATACATGTAACGGAAAAATCTGAACGCCATTGACTAAATGAAAAAAGAATGACTGTTTCAGCAATCTTCACGCTGCATTCCGTCAAAATCGATCTATTTGATTTCGTGTCTGCTGGACCATCCATTGGAGACAAATCTCAGATGAAGATAATTTAATGTCAACTCTCATTTCATCGTGCTCATTGATCATGTTCATCCGCAACCAATCTGAACGTCAGAGAACGATTCGTGCCAACATCGTAACTCTGACGTATATCGGACAGCGCCATATTGCTCCGGGATCTACTTCTTCGGTCATGCTCGACAAGACTGTTCAAATCTATCGATCTGAATGATCAAAGTTACCAATTAGGGATTGTGAGTGTTGCTACACATAGAAAAATGAGTTGAAGCATGTTACCTTACCTGATGAAGGGTCACTCACGCTATAGCAGCAGGTTGAACTTCTCAAGTGGTGAAGTGAAGGCTGGTCGGCCATTTTGTTTCGACATTGTAACGTTGTCCATCCTCGGTGTTATCACTGCCTAAAATGTGCCTTAATCCACTGAATAACTTCAGATTCTACAATAAATAAAATTATCCCACCGATATAATGCGCAAAGAACCCATTTATACGTGAAAAAGTATCACCATTGGTCTGCACTATATTATCAAGTGCGGAAGGTTACGGTCAATGTCACAGACGACCCACTCACTGCGGCGAATCACTGAATTATCTCGTGATTTTCGAGATGATTACTACGCCGAGGTTCCTATATACAGTCGAGGTAGGTTACGATGGCCGCCCGAATGTAGCCGAGTACCTCCGAAGATGACGTCGATTGCATCCGCAACATCATCAATGACGTCACACCAGCCGGTCAGCATGATCTGTGACGTCACCTGCGATGACACCTATGAATCGCCATGTCTAAATAAAGCCCGGGCTTTTAAAACCCATACATGCCGCATACATGCCCAAAAAGCCCGGGCTTATTTCAGACCCGGGCTTCGAAAAGTCCAGGCTTTTTCAGACAGGTGTAACCAAGGCTATAAGGTCATGAATGAGGAAGCAGCACTTCGTGACTTGGCCCAGTAGAATATCTGGTCAATCAGTTGTAGTTGTATTTCTATTGTATTTGATTTTTCCGTGAGGGCCTACGCCATAGCATTCATTATTGGCCCTGGTAAGTACGGATGAGGCCATCCAAAGCTACTCACGGCATGTTCCTCACTTGGATGGGTCTTTTACTTGCCCTTGCAAAGAAACAAGGTACTGTACAAGGCACCACGGCTTTAGGCTAATCAGCGTTCAGTGTATCCCTAGCCTTAAGGCTAGGGATACACTGAACCTTAAGGCTAGGGATACACTGAACGCGATTTACCCATCGCGGATGGGTAAATCGCGTTCAGTGTATCCCTAGACTAAAGGGCCGTTATGATGGACGTTTTTATCGCCGCGATAATCGCGCCTTCCTTATTATTGGAGGTAATGTTTACCTGGAACCGTGGGTAAAACTGGGGACAAGCTTACTACCTATATTCCCGTAGGTAAATTGGTAGTAAGCTTGTCCCCAGTTTTACCCAGGGTTCCAGGTAAACATTACCCCCTATAATAAGGAAGGTGCCTGAGAATACCCACGGATAGGTAATATTGACCTGCGCTTTTGAGCAAATATTACCCTTTTCTGTGGTAAAATCTAAATTCCCGATGGCATTGGTACAATTTACCCGCGGGGACTATTCCATTTTTTACAGTGTGGGGCTATCCAGAATATATTTCAACCTCTCGATAATAGGGGTCTCTGCTGTACTGTAGTTATACTATCCACTTTCTGTTCAGTGATTTTCATTGTTTATCAGTTCTTTGGGAAGTTTGACCTTGACCTTTGACCTTTACCTTGACCTATGATCATCAGGGTTATTACATAATCGAAATTGGCATCCTAAAATAACTTAAATATGGGTTTTATCAAACCTCCACTGCTACCACAGACAGAGACATTTCAAATTATCAAGTTTGACCTTGACCTAACCATCAAGGTCATTGCATAATCGAAATGGGCATGCTCAATAACCTTAGCGTGGGTGATATCATGTCTCTACCTCAACCACACGGGCAGAGATATTGCAAATTATCAAGTTTGAAAATATCAAAATCTCATGATATCTCAATCACCCTGACACATGAGGCTGAGAATTTTACCACAGTCCTGTCCTTGGATAGCAGGCATGAATTTAGACTTGTTTCATGTTGATCAGTTGACAGTGTAGCAAGTAATCTCAAAATATCAAATTTCGTGATATCGAACGTCGATATCACCATGACCCAAACATCTCAGGTCAAAAATAATCAGCTCATTTGATTTCTAGGGTATAAGAACCTAAGAGTAGAACTCGTTTCTATTGCTCTAGGTGTTAACTGGCTATAGGAGCCGATTTGTGCCATCACTAAGAGAGTGATGGACAAAATATCAAGTCTGATATGATGATTACGTCAATGATGGAGGCATCTGAGGTTGAAAATGATTACATCACTTTTTCTGCCTGTTTCTGCCTGTAAGGGACGCTCCTCTGTTTGATAACTCATTTTTAAGTGTCTGAACAGTCCACTTTCCATACTCTGTCATGTTGCAAACAGTGACACTAGGACTTAAATAGTACAGCAGAGCCATCTGGAGGTTTAGTTTTTCCTGGATAGCCCCATTAAACGGCCGAAATGGGGCTCGTTGATAAATTCGGTTCCTTCTTTTCACACTGCTGTCAACTTCTCATAGTGTCTACAGTTCATTCGGTTAGTTTTTGGTTGAAAACCTGACGTTGGTTGGTGCGGACACGTTTATAACCCCAAATCATCGGTGTCGACTGAAGAGTCTGCAGACAGAAAATCCGTATTGTCGCAAGATTGTTGCAGCTATAATCGCAGATTGTCGCAAACAACCGCAAGTGAACGGCGAAAAACGCTGATGATCGTTAACTTTACAACAATTCTGCGATACGTCTGCGACAAATCTGCGATTGTTTGCGTAAGGCCCCGTTTATACAGAGCACGGTTTGCGGTCCGGCATCCGGCACACGGTTACGGCCACCGGAACGGGAATGCGGCTTGTCGTTCCAACATGATGCGGTGAACGGGCACGGTTTACTCGACGGCAGCCAATCGTGATAATCTCCTTCCTCACGTGGTATTAAATTAGTCCGCTGATTGGTTCAGGCCCGTCCGGCGTTGCGGCGACCGTACAGACATTGTAAAGCCCCGTTTATACAGAGCACGGTTTGCGGTCCGGCATCCGGCATACGGTTACGGCCACCGGAACGGGAATGCGGCTTGTCGTTCCAACATGATGCGGTGAACGGGCACGGTTTACTCGACGGCAGCCAATCGTGATAATCTCCTTCCTCACGTGGTATTAAATTAGTCCGCTGATTGGTTCAGGCCCGTCCGGCGTTGCGGCGACCGTACAGAAATTGCTCTGGAGGCATTCAATGCGGCGCGGCGTCCGGACACCGGAACGGCGAGTGCGGTGGCCGCGCTCTGTATAAACGGTTATAAGAAAATACATTGAGGCATTCTGGACGGAAAACGCACACCGGACGCCGGACCGCAAACCGTGCTCTGTATAAACGGGGCTTAACGTAGAAAAATACAATCGCACGCAAATTGTCGCACGTGTGAGACGCTATTGCAAAAGTCTTTATTCATATGACCACTTGACTCAGTTTGAGGAACGCCAGTGCAGAATTCAGGATGTGGGAAAAGGGAAAAGGAGGGCTGACAAATCAATTTTTTCTCCACCAAGTAAACATCTATTTGCATTCTCCACATAACAAAATTGAGTCATGCAATATGAGTACATTCTAACATTTACCTGTACTACTAAGTGTCAACAAAATCCTCTTTGTTGCTGTGCGGATCATTTCCCCTCCTTAACTGCTCATATATTCTTGTGCAGAAAAGCATTACCAATCAATATGGTGAAGTTTGAATAAAATTGGCCAATAAATAAAGCTTCAAGTATTGTTTTAATACACAATGGTGTACAATGATTCATCTCAAAGACAAATCAACTTTTTTTCTCCACTAAGTGAACATCTATCTGCGTTCTCCACATATGTCAATGTTCACAAAGTCATTGCCTTCAATTTTACAATGCTTTCAACAAAATTGAGCTGCAATATGAGTACATGTATCAATATGGTGAAGTTTGAATAAAATTTGCCCATAAATAAAGCTTCCTTAGAGCAAAATAACTTTTTACATTTTTAGCAAACATTTCTCTCATTACAGTCAGCTTTCTCCCCAAACGACCATGTTGAATTCAGTTCCAATCAAACTAGACCAAGTTCAAATATTCTTTAATACACAATGGTATACAATGATTTAACTCAAAATGCAAATTCAGTCCAGCCCTGCATGCCTACATGCACAATAAAACAGTCAACCCTGACCAAACAACACTTTTCACACTTTTATGCTAATTAGGCTTAATTGTCCCTGTTGGTGACACCCAATCCCAAGTGTGCTGTTCATGTGCATGTTCGTGTTGGTCTAATAGATATGGGGAAATGAATAACAGCCCAACACAATCCACACACATGTTCAACACGTGTACCTCTGGGGCGGGCGGGAGGGTGAACGTATTCCCACCAAACTGTAACCGTCCCGCTCTCCACTATCACACTTGTCCAATCAGGATCATCTTCCCCTGCCTCCGCTTTCAAAACACAACTGAATGGGCCCTCCACTCACATGCACGGATGACGTCACCACACTTTGGATTACACCCAATCCCAAGTGTGTTGTTCATGTGCATGTTCGTGTTGGTCTAATAGATATGGGGAAATGAATAACAGCCAGCCACAATGTCAACCCTAGGGTTCGCCCCCACTTTCCGTTTTACGACGATATCCAGATTCCTAAACTCTCCCATCACTCCCAACACTCCCAATACTCCCAATCTCCTTGGACAGGTATACTACGTATACCTGGCCATCATATCTCGTAAAAAAGGAAAGTGGACCCAAGTAATAAACCACGACAAGGCGTCCACCCTAGGCTGACATAGGCCTACCTCCCTTATACCGTTCACTGNCGGAAACGTTCGGTGATAAATAACCTTTGACCCGATGACGTTGCAATAAAATTCTCCCAACCTAAAACAGCCTCAAAGTTATAATCCGTAACACTTTTCAACGGTCTACCCGACTTGGACACTCCAAAATACACTTGTCCGGCCCTCCATAAACAAAATCCGCCTTCACACCGCGTAACGCCGGCATATTGGGTAAATTTATCACATTTCGCCTGAGCCCGTCTCTGAGGTGGAATGAGAGTGAGTGACCCGTGGTATTGATCAGTAGCGCTTCGCGCGTTTGCCGCTACGCGGCGTTCAGGGTCCTTGCGTCAAGACACAAGTTCCCTTCACCTGTCTCTAACAGTCATTGGACTCTCGATTCCAATTCAGATCATCTAACCTGCCAAAATCAGGCTGCACCAAGGAGAGGGGCCTACCCTCACAGTGCACAGTTGATAAAACCAGATACTGCCTTCCCGGTACTGCAAAATCCCATGATCTCGGAATGACTGACTTGCCTCTCGCACCTGAGAAGCAACCAGTATGACTGTTCTCATTGACCGCTACATGAAAATCAGCTGCTCAAGGTAGGCCCCTCCCCCCACTCGCCGATAGACATCAGAACGTGCCTTCGGAAGCAAGAGAAGGACGACCTATACCTATCAATGAGGCAAATGTCTATACGTAAAGTCTGGCAACATCTATCTTCGACCTAATGGAATGCGGAAGTCATGTAATGTGACACAGCTTTGCGGTTTATAATCATGCCTGTCGATCACTTGTGGTAGTTCCCCAATTGTTCGCGTTGTCCACCGGTCATTCAAAAGCCGCGTGTGGTTAGAGGTCCGTGGAAAATCCAACGATCAATTCCCTAGCTTCCGCATTCCATTAGGTCAAAGATAGATGTTGCCAGACTTTACTAGTATAAACCCCCAACGAAAATCATCGACCATGACAATAGTGAACGGCCACAGTGACAAGCCCGTTTATCCACTGCCCATTCTACTAATCATGTTACGTTCACTCACTGAATCAATCAACCACAACTTGAATGGTAACATTCCACCTAATTCTATGTGTGTACCTCTATGTATATCTCAGGCCGGTGTACAGTGTTTTCGACGTGGTCTCTTCCCGTGGGACTCCCCTTGTTTGAAATGCACCGGGAAATTAAGGCCCACTTTTCCTCCGTGAGTCGCCCACTGACAACCCATTCCGTCAATCAAATATCAAACTGGCACACGGGCCACCCTGACAACGTTACTCTGGGGTCCTGCACTGAAACCTCGACGCACCATGGAGGTCTTATTTTATACCTCCATGGACGCACTCACTAACTAAGACATCCCCCTTCATTCACTAACTAATGTCCTACCTTCCTGTTTCATTCCCCTAGGCTCAACTGCTTCCTACATTTCCCACGGCGACCTATGACCACTTCAAAACACCGTGATATTATGTACAACCCTGCAGCAACTTAGCCAGGGTAAATCTTCACTGTTTGATACCTCAGGGTCTCCAACTCCCTGCTACATCTTCATCCGTGTAACCTTGCTACAGTACACCCAACCACTCACAACATTGACAGGGTAACCTTCCCCGGTGTCCCCTCCATACGCCGCCAGCCTCTACAACTTTCTGCTACATTACACCAGAGTAACCCTCCTGCTTCACCACACCAAGATCTACAACTCCCTGCTACATTACGCCAGGGCAACTCTCAGTCCTGCTTCATTACACCAGGATCTACAACTCCCTGCTACATTACACCAGGGCAACTCTCCTGGTTCATTACACCAGGATCCACGACTCCCTGCTACATTACACCAGGGTATTAAATTTCGGGAAATATTCACCTCCCCGTAGACCAACATCGCGTAAACTACCAGCCCAATCCACAGCGTCCCACGTATATGTCTGGTGCACACTCGACACCTCCTACAATACATGTGGTATTGGACTGAAGTAGAAAACGCGACGCTAATCCGGCACGTCTGACTCGGCTGGCTTTCAAAACACAACTGAATGGACCCTCCACTCACATGCACGGATGACGTCACCACACTTTGGATTGGTGCAGTGAGCTGTGGGAGTGCGTGTTCCTGGTGAACAGCCTTCATGGCTGACTACACAACAAATTGAGAGGGGTAATTAAGGGTAATCAGGGTTTGGAATAAAACCTCAGTTTTCCATAAGGGGGATTTACCTCATGCAATTTCTGACAGTTTGGACCCTAAGACCCCAGAACTGCAAAAAATCAATTTTAGCACAAAAATCCTACGGGAGCTGTTTTCTTAACACACCACACCACACCGCACCGCACCACACCACACCACATCACACCACACTATAATCATTGGGTTAAGGGCTCAGATTGACTTAGAGTTAACTCGAGGAGCCACGGTGGTGTAGTAGTTTGGGTCTCCAACTAGCGGACAGAGGGTCCCGGTGTAGTAGCTGATATAGTCCCCTGACGGTATAGTCCGGGGACTATAAGTCCCAGTTATAGTCCGGGGGTCATCCAACACTAGGGACCATAGTCCGGCGGACTATCATCACTGGGTATCACAGTCCTGGCACCAGGAATAATTGTCCGGGGTGGACTATGGTACATGGGGCGGTTCCCAGTGATGAGTGTCCTATAGAGGCTTTGCAATGGGCAGCCATTGGAGGACAGCAATAGAAGTTTACTACATGTATTGTTGTTCTTCCAACATGGCTACCAAACGCATTGTTTTCGTTCAATATGGCTGTCCATTTGAAAGCCCCTGCAGGTGAAAGCAGGAAAAGTGAGTGTGTTAAGGTGGGGGGCTACCTATAGCTGAGCTCATTCCCTAGTGGCAATCCACGGAACTGGCCTTTGTGCACTGTCAAACGACCAGTCATTCACATTCAGATTAAATCTGATCACCCTGCTATACTGTTTTCGAAAACCAATCTTCAGTGTACGTGCCGACCCTAAATCTTTTGTGTCCACTGCGGTTTTGTTCAGCTCTGTCGCTGGTGCTTTGGTCACAACTGGCCGAACAGAGTTTACTCAAAGTGCGCTAATAGTGCAAATCTACATAACAAAGGAGTAACTTGCCAGCGGTATGGAAATTTTCGAATTTCCCAAACAAGTTTTCTCTTTTTTGGACACATATATTTGAAAAATTTCTTTTGGATGTTATTGCCATATGTGCATTCTAGGGCAACACGATCGCCTTTTTTTGATAGTTGGCCGGGAATATGAAATATTTCAAAAACTGTAAATCGAGCC
>NMRB01000069.1:717625-743016 GCA_002633025.1 Notospermus geniculatus
ACGTCATACTGACGTCATATCCAATCGGCAATGGGCTTATTTTGTACTTTGACCCCATATTCCTATCTGCTTATAATACATTTATAGGGTCTAAAATCAACCGTTAAGAATTTTCCTGTACATTGAAATTTTGGGTGGCGGCCATATTGAAATTATGCAAATTAACCACTTTCCCGTGCTCGGAAAAGTGGGGACTTTTTATGTGGTGATCAGTACCACCCAATAAACAGTTTAAAGCAAAGAAACCTTCTATTGCAATTTTGTCTAGGTTCAACCCTACTTTTATTGGACTAGAAGGAAGTCGATCTATGCAGACGGGACTGGCTCCCATGAACCATCTTACGAAAGGTTTCCTTTCGTTCAACTGAAAAAAAAGAGCCTGGTTCGTTCAGAGCATCTGCTTGCGTGCGTGCCCGCGTGGTGGAGGGGGCTGTCCTGATGTTACCCTTAGAGTTCAGTAACCTCCACCCCATTCCAGCCATGGATTAGAAGCAATGTTCCACCAAAATATTTTTGATTGCGTCTCGTCACGACTTTGTTCCCAGGATAGAGAATAGCACAAATTCCCCTATTCTTCTCATTGCTCAGTGATTTGCATTATCCATTCTGGTTTTTTCCTACAAATCCTTTATATTCTCGTACTTTGTGTTGACCTTTGTGCATCTTTTCGCTTTGTGCGTGTTATCAAGAATATATAAGTACCAAAAATGTACAACTCAGTAATCAATCAAAAGGGTGGGCATTAGGTTACTTTTTCTGATAATAGAGGGCGTACGGTAATTATAGGCCTTCTAATTAAATAACCAATGTTTAGATTTAAGGGTTGTTGACTGAATTGTATATTTAGAATAACGTCAATATTCTTATGTAAAGTTGCAGGCATATTACTGGCATACACTTTTTTTTTGATTTTGGTGAAACCATGGATTTGTTGTTTAGGTCACAGTGCCCGACCCAGAGATCAAGTACGATATCAATTTGTCGAAAATATGGTCCATTCAAAACTGCTCTGTAGCTCGGTTATTTCTGAGTGCATACAACTGCGGGAGGTGTCATTTTGTTCGTAATGATCTTCCCTACACAATAATGCTTCACAAATTAAGATCCCTTCAGTTACATGGTCACCAGAGGCAAATTAGTAAACTCACTTTTGGCACATATTTGAAGTTGTACATTCTTGGTACTTATATATTCTTGGTGTATTACACATGTCATATTATTAAACACTTTTCTTTCAGCTAAATCATTTTGTCCTTAAATCCACTCTCTCTATTAGGTCCAGCAACCATCCGTGGGGCTTGGACACTTTTCTTTCCTAATTGCTCACTCATCCTGTCTACACAGGTCCACATTCGGGTTTCAGCTCAGTCTTTTCTAGAGTTTCAGATTGTAAAGTTCCACTTGAAAAAGACCCCGGTTGGGGTCGAAAATTCGTGAATTCTGGAGATTGACTTCTTGCTTATTATCATTTTGTTCCCAGGGGTGTATCAAGCGATCAGCAATCCAGCAACATTCGTCAAATTTCCATCAACTCGCGGCGACGAACCTGAAATTTGTGAGAACTCTCCGATCTACCATGTGCCGGTACTGGAAGTTCTCAAAACTCCAAACCCGGCTTCTGAAATTCATCGTTGGAGATTATTTTGAGTTAAAGGTGCTTAGAAGATTACTCTGCTCAATAAATCAAGTCTTTTCTGGAGTTCCATACTGAAAAGTCCCTGAGGAAGACCCCGGTTGGGGTCGAAAATTTGCGAAATTTAGGAAGTTGCCTTAAGGGGCAGTCGACTCGTCATTCAGCCAGGTCAGTCGATTTTAACAGACACCCCTAACGCATCGAGTTTTGTCGCAAATGTGCGCTTGGCTTAACGCGATTCGCATGAGATAGGGCGACGCATGCGTCAAAACCTTTGTTTGCGTGCAGTGGGGCGGAAAATAACAAAGGCTTTGTCGCATGCGTCAACGAATCGCGTTAGGTGTGTCCCCAGCCTTAGGGTGGCTGCACACCTAACGCGATTCGTTGACGCATGCGGCAAATGCTTTGTTATTTTCCGCCCCACTGCACGCAAACAAAGGTTTTGACGCATGCGTCGCCCTATCGCATGCGAATCGCGTCAGGTGTGTCCCTACCCTTAGAATCAAAGAGAACGTCGCTGACGACCCACAGTATACAAGTTTAAAACTGGGGTTCTTTCTGCATCAGCCACTCACAGCTCGGACGTATATAACTATAGGCGACGTCTGTCGTCCAAAACTATAGGCGACGTCTGTCGTCCAAAAGTAGGTCCGTTCAGTGATGTCGGCCTACATGGCATGACTGATATTTACTGCTTCAAAAGGAAAAACGTGTTAAGAAAGGACCGGCTTGTGGCACTATAGTTCCATTCATCGGAGGGTTTCACACTAGTTCGACTGGTCCCCTCCTCATCGACATCAAAATGATATTATCCGATGGGAAATGATTTCGAAGTTGGTACTTGATGAACTGGTAGAAGCGGAAATGGTTCACTTATAATGCGAGAGGACGGACGAACTGCAGAAACTGCCACGATACCAACTGAACTCAGCCTTCAAAGCGTGAATCGATCAATAGCATCATTCATGATCCTCCAATTCATCGCCACAGCAACCTTTAGTTCCATCACGTCTGCTTCAGCAGTCAGTCTCGTGAACCGTCTTCTTTCATTGACATTGGTATCATATATTGATTTGTGCGATTCGTCTTTATTTTGTGCACAATAAACTTTTAAAAATTGAAATTGTAATTGATGATAAAACAAAAGCAGGACTTACAAGGTCGTCAAAATAACCGTCACCTTTGTTGTTATTTTGCGATGATAGGCACTAAAGCCGAGCTGATCTATGAGCCATAAAAATATAATCCTTACCAACTACCAAAACTCGCTTATCTGTTTTTCCTACGACGTATGCAATATTTGTGACACGAAAATTGACCTATCATGCCCACTGTACACTTAAAGCACCACGGTATTGGTGCCCAAGGTGACCCTTATTTTCAACACTGTGTGGCTTGGTCCGTGTATGTCTGGCAATATTTTGAGCTGTATCTCTGTTGTTGCATGAGCAATATGTTTGAAATTTGGCCTGTAGTTATATTCTAGTATGGTTGTTTTATTTCTGTGAGAATTCTTGAGCAGAAATGCTGTGCAATTTGTTGAGGTGGTTTTTAGGTGTATTTTAGAGGGTATATCCGTTTCTGAACGATAAATTTTATAGAAGATGTTGGAATATGATGGCGGTTGTATATTAGTTTACTAAACAAGTTTGCCTTTTTGTTATGAGTTGGTGAAATGGATGAAGTTGACTTTGACATGGAATCCTATACGCAGATTTCGAGGGGGATATCCTGCAACGGGGTCTCTATTTGGCGCGTCAGATGATGAGTAACCGAAGAACCAGATTTTGTTTCTACGTCATCAGCATGATCAGGTCACGGATTGGTGATTCCCGTATCATGTGACCTCAAACAGTAAAGATGGCGAGGAGAGGAACATTTTTCGTGATTTTGATAACCGTCACCTTGATCTATCCAGCCTGCTTTAATACGGGTGTGAATACATGTAGGTCTATTCATGACCTCGTCACCAATAGCGACTCTGATGAAACTTGAGTATCAAACGGCCGTATGCGCCAAAGAAGATTATCTTGAACTCGGGTTGATATCTTGAACTCGGGTTGAGCCACAACTTTTCAGTTGTTAGGGGTGGCCGCATAGAAACTCCGCTAGCGCTAGCGGAGTCCATCTGCCTACAGTGCTGTACATTTTCCCGTGCATTTTAACACCAATAGGCTGTCGAAGCACTAGCGGATTTTCTAGGCGGCCACCCCAGGTTTCCAGGGCTTGATGTGACAGTGAAAAAGTTGTGGCTCAACCTGTGTTCAAGAAGTTAATCTTCGTTGGTGCATACGGCCCATAGTTTTATGCGTGGGACAAATGCCACTGTGGTTAATTTTCAATAAAAATAGGGATTCAACCAAAAATAGATACTTATCTATTTTCGGTTCAACGCATGTCGTAATCTCACTGACAGTGACACATTCAAGTCAATTACACGTCTAGCGACGTTTTGGGCACCAGGGTCCATACTGATCAAACTACTTAGAATAAAACACATTTGATATCATCGCAACCCATCGCCGGCAAGGATTTCCATAAGGTGACGACACATACATGCGGTTCGTGCTAACAAACAAGGCAATACATTTTTGACATGACATACACATGCTGTTGCGGGTTCATTGCTAATATTTCACCGCTCCGTTTCACCGGACCGAAAGTCTCGGGATTTTCTATCCGGTGAAACGCAACGGTGCCGCAGTTGATTTCCATTAATATTTTCTGTCGTCATGTTGGCTAAACGCTATATTGCTTGAAGCCGTTTTTGTGTTACTGCTCCTTTTTCCTGCGGTCGGCCGGGTGTCGCAGGTGATCTTCATTGGTAATCAGTTTAGTCTATATCACTGCTGTCCACAACTAGTGTCAACCTTCGGAGACGTACATGTACATGTCAGCTATTGTGTTGTACGTTTGTTAACCCTTTCCTCGTTTGCGACTTTGCGAGTACTTTTGCTACCTGTAGATGGGGTCACATTTGTGAAGCTAGGATATGATTCTCTGCTATGTTTTTCTTCGACTTTCAGAGCCGTAGGGTGCGCCGTTTCGAGTTCTAAAGGCATCAGGCCCCGTATGCATAAAGGTGGAATAAGCTTATTCCAGGTATAGCTTCACGTTATAACGTTAGGTTATACCTGGAAAAAGCTTATTCCACCTTTATGCATACGGGCCCTGAAGTGCAGCCTGAAGTGCAGCAATCCTCGGAAATGAAAAATGAGGGTATCAACTTCAGGGGAAAGCTGAAGAACACGTGACCTTCGTGTACTACTCGGTTACTCAGTTACTTATACTGTCCAGTTGATATCGGTCTCATAATGCATAATTGCAGGAAAGAATTCATACACATAATTTCATTTTTAAACGTCTCAGGCGGGTATAATGGTGTCTTTATTGTAGAATTATTTTGAAAAGTTCCTCATCTTCCTGAAGAATGTGCATTTGAAAACAGACTTGACTATTATCAGGGCGTCATTCCGGAATTTCCTTCCTCCAATGCAATACAGATAAAAATTAATCCCAAAGTTAAGTATCCACAGATCTGTAAGTATCATATAACCCACTCTGTAACGCATGAACCAATATGCGTCGTTAAAATCATAAATTTTCTTTATTTCAGGGATATCAAACATCATACTGTATATGCGCAGTGGAATAGAACAAATGATGTAAGCGGAGCTCACAAGTATGAGCATGCGCGTTAGGTGACTTGCTTCCCGTTTACGTTTTGTGTCACCTGTGACGTCGGTGGCTCTTGTGAGTTCTTTTTGTTTTCGCGACGCCTGTTTGACAGTGATGATAATCCAAACATTGACAAACATGATAACAGCGAACGGTATGAGGGTACCGAAGAAAAGTTGGAACATGGAGCCAAACATCTCTAAGGCTGGGTTGTCGGGGACCTCTGGTTTGATGGAATCGATGCCTGGAAAATACTTGTTTTTTTTTTCATTCACGCCTTGAAAATTGAATCTTTGTAAGTAAAGGGCCGCCCAACACGATCAAATTTGTGACCCGTGCCAGCAGAATGAGTCATAATGCGCAGAGAAGAAGACCCAAAGTGCACCAACGGATTGTTGATTTCAGTATTGATCGGTGATCGGTGTTCGCTATTTCTAGAGTTGTTCTCTGGTGTCATGTTGAAAAGTCTTTCCGGCGCATGTGGCACAGGTCACATTTTTTATCTACTTTTTGGGAGATTGAGATTCAGGGCCTATCAAGGCTTCAGTGTACCTATACACCCGCACTTCGCGAACAATGCTCGCCTCAACTGCTGGGCCTATGTTCATAAACTACTTAAGGGCTAGGTTCAGTGACCAAAATCAGTTTTCTGAAATGTCAAACATCTTTAAAACACTCTAGTCCTTTCACTTTGCATCTACACCTAAAGTAACAGACGGGCAGTGCAATAACTAAAACGACAAATTAGTTTCTGGCCGATCCACTCTTTAGCCGAAACAAAGGCTAAACCTTTCGGTACATAATGCCGCCTTATTACAATGATTCAAGAGATTATCTTTTGTATACTAGTAACTGTGGTCAGGTTTGTATCTACACGTTAATGAAGTTAGAATTTCTAAATTCATTTCCATCGTTGAGAAAATCTCAATTTTGTGAAAACTATCTCAAGACATGCCCTTTATTTGAGGTTTGACCACTCCACACATGAGCAATAACGACAATTGACTGAGTATGGTAACTCAATGAGCTTGTATTGTGGAATCAAGCAGGACCTGTAAATTCTATTCAAATGTCAGGTATGCCAGGCAGGCTTACATCATAATACCACTGTACATAGGAGTGGGCCTACCGAGGCCTACCAGCATGCAGTGCATTTAGTTCAGAGGGTTTAGTCTAGAAGCCCCTGTCTTAGGACTGACATTCAAGCTGAAAAAGTATCAAAGAAAATAAGCATTTTCATCAGTTTTCGAAACAAATTTTGAAAATTCTAACTTCATTAACGTGTAGATATAAACCTCAGCTTACAAATACACAGAAAATAAACTGTTTGTTTTTCGTGATATAGCCGCATTATGTTCCGAAATTAGGGCATCAGCAAATGACAAACTCCACATGCACTGTCCGTCGGTCACATTCAGTGATTCAGTGAAGCTGCAGTTTAAAATGGCTAGGGCATTACAAAGAACATTTTTAGAAAACAGGAATCTGAAAACGTGGTCACTGGACCTAGCCCTTAAGTCTTAAAAGTGTGACACTCATCCTTTGTCCAGCACAAAAGACAAGTACCACACTTTGACTGAAAAATAGAAACCGGGCAATATGCTATTCTTTTTGATGTGCAATAGATCGCCAGATCATCCATCATGAGCTGTCCTTCATTTGTGCCTTGGTCTGGACAACCGCGCCGACCATAAAACCTTGCTAGGCTCAGTTGCCTGCTAAGTGCCCTGCTGCGCAACCCTCCCGTCGTCTACGCACTGATTTCCTACTTCACGCGGTGTTGTCTGCCCGAATAGGTACCGACAGTTCCTCCTGGACAATTGCCAGAGATCATTGTACACAAAAAGTCTCTAGACAATAGCCGCGGCTGATCGTCAGGACCACATCCCAAACCATACCACTTTAAAGCTGAACTGCATGAACAAAAACAGGAGATCCGAGCACTAAAAAATACCACCACGCCACGGTGGTGGTCAAGAGAAATGCAAACGCCCCAAAGGCACTTTCAAAACACCTCCGAAACATGATAGACTACCAGGCTATTTGGTGGAGCCACTGTATTCACCCTGAGTCTGTCAATGGAGCAACATCAAGACATGGCATCCAGTGACGTCTGCAGGTCGAAGGCGTTGGGTTCTTACCGAACCAGAGAGTAAAGTCGGTCACTATTCTATAGTATTCACTTCTTGTTGACATTTATGGTGTTATCAAAGCACCAGGTGAAAACATTTTATGCATTCAAAAACAATACAACACTCATTTGACGTATATCAACGTCATCAGATATCATTACATGTAGGTTGAGGATAATTCTTATTTTATCCCGTTGGCCATAATTACCGTAATCAATTAAATATTCTTCCTCCAAATACACACACATCACGCGAGTCACGTATGTATTATTGCTCATATCAAGTGCATTGCGTTTCTGAGAAAATATATTCAAAAAACGAAACTATGGTAAAAGAAATAAAATAAGATTTATGTGCAACATGTTTGCAATGGTACCAAATTGAGTTTCTGAAACTCAGACGAGTGGTGTATTATTTGTTGATGCCGAAGTTTTCGCCATTGTACCACATATTTTAACTGCGTACAAGCACTAAAGAACCCTGACCAACCTCACACTCGGGTTCCAACGGACTGTACTAAGTCTACCAGGCTCTGTCACTTGGACACTGTCTCTTGATGTGTCTCGATAGAAAGCCTGAGATTGAATACAGTGGCGCCACCAAATACGCTGGTGGTCTATCATGTTCTGGAGGTGTTTCGAAGGGCGTTTGCAATTCTGTAGACTACCATACTGCGGCGCTGTGATTTTTGTTCATGGAGTTCAGCTTTAATTTACATGTATTTATCAGACTGGGCCGTCACGCGGTACCGTGATGGAAACGTGCACGTGACTTTGTCGCGCCCAACCGCGCAATTACTGTACAAAATACAATATTTGTTTTGGCAGAAAACACCTACAATCCTGCGTGGAGGGGACGGAAACTTCTCACCGTAAACTTATACAATTTTTGTCAATAAACAAGCAAGAATTCACTGTGTCATACTCACGTTTAAAGATTTTAAAGGCAATTTTCGACCGAAATTTACCTCGACAGCCGTAATGGCAGGCCTGTCATGCCTACCTGCATTATGTGCCATTTTCGGCGCCATAAACGCCTGCAAAGCCTGAAATTCAGTTCTGGTATGTAGATAAGATGATAGAGATTGCATTTGGACAGGTCATTTCAAAATGACGCTTTTTTTAAACGACTGACGCTTTTTTGAAATTAGACGTGCTAAAGTCTCTTATCTTCGGGTGGCCTCGGTTAGCCGCGATTGTTGTTGTAATCTTCACAAGTAAACCATTGTAAAACGTTGACTTCAACTGCCCCGTGATATCACGCTGCAGCGCGACCACCATTCCCACCATGCTCGGCGAGCAGTTGTGCGGTTGCGCCACATTCGATCCACTTCCTCTTTTCACCACGGAAGTCACGGTAAGCGCGAATCACGGTATCGCGTGACGGCCCAGTCTGTTTATATCGCATTAACCCATCCGCTGTATGCTGATGTATAGGGTGGTCGAACTTGTCCTTTTTACGAAAAACTAACCAGTGACATTTCAAAATGAATTTACTTACCAGTTGACTTATTATGCGAGTATTTGTACACGAAAAGGATATTGGAATTCAGACCAAATATCACAACCGCGGTCAGAGCAATTGTCCACTTAGCCCGAGTTGTGGTACATATCCTGCCAGCTACCATTGGAAATCGGACAACAATCAAACGGTCTACGGTCATTTCCATTAAAATGAACCCGGATACTATTGCAAATGAGAACTCGAGGTACAGAAGAACTCTGGGAAGAGAAGAAAGGGCTTGATAATTCCTCTGGACGAACAAATCCATTCATATTCCCAAAGGATATGAAGTGGCGTTGGGCAAGTTAGTAATGAGTAAGTTACTGGCAAACAGATCTCAGAGATTTTTTAAAGCACAGCCCTTTTCTTACAACCTTGTTTGGGCCTCTTGACAAGTGCACGTACACCCTTAATCATAAGTAAATGTACAGCTAATAAACTTAAATATTTCCCACAATTTTCAGCGGATTAACTTTTGCTTTTTACATCACATATTTAGGGCCTTAAGACACAATTTGAGGCAAAAAATACCTTGATTTTTGATAAAATGTGTCTTGATACATGTACACTAAATAATTGCCGTAAAGAGCAAAGGTCCATCCACTGAAGATTTTGGTAAATATTTAATAAATATTGTGAATTTACTTATGATATACTTACTCCAAACATCGACCAATGGAATCACCCAAGAAATCCCTCACTGGTTGTGACCTGAAAACGATGGTAATGGAATCCCCAGATAGGNGTCAAGGTCACACAGTTCCAAAATGCAAATCTGCTCAGAATTTCAGGAGTAACTAATTAGAAGCCTGCATTAACCACCTCCTAGGTTTAGTCCAGGATGCCTGTTCCAGTTACGCAAAACTTCTCAAGGTCAGAGGTCAAGGTGACAGTGTACCAGTTCTAGAGTAGCAACTTCATAACTTCAACTGGAACTTGGCTTATGGTAGATTGGCTACTGTCATCACGATCGGAAACCATTGACATCGCTCCGATGTCCTGTTCTTGTTACAGAACAGTGATGGAAGAAAGAAAAAAACATTCGTTTCGGTTTATGCATAAAAGATATTCCATTTTCTTGGGCTACCAGGTTTTTTTTGTGTTGCCAGTGGCAGATGTGTGTGTCGAGAGGGCTCCGAAGGAACACCTGCCTTGATGAGCTGGCATCAATAGAAACGCTGACTTCAAATGATAATACAGGTGCTTTGATTGCAGAGAACCAATGCTTGGATTGGTTCCCATGAAAATAACGCTTTGATCGCAGAGAACTAATGCTTGGGTTGGTTGCCACGAAGATAAAGCGTTGATCGCAGAGAACCGATGCTTGTATTGGTTCCCATGAAAATAAAGCTTTGATCGCAGAGAACCAATGATTGGATTGGTTGCCACGAAAATAAAGTGCTTATCGCAGAGAACCAATGCTTGGGTTGGTTGCCATGAAATTCCAAAGTTTTTATCGCAGAGAAGCAATGCTGGGGTGGTTGCCATGATAATACATGGGTGGAGGTCCAGGCAGACAATGTCTGCTTTGGTTCTCACGATAATGCATGGGAATCTGTTGAAGACAATGAGTGTTGTTTCCTTGACGGCGCCAATATGTTCCGTCGCAGAAAACCAAACCTTCGGTTCGAAATATCCTATGCAACCGGTCATTTTCATCGATGTCGTGGGAAAGCGAGTGCTAACGACTAAAAAAAACCATCCGACTTCGCGATTCCAACTCGCGCTTTTGAGAGCAAGCGCACTGTCAACGCTTTGGTTGTTTGACCGCAATGTATGTCAAACATTCTATATTACACTTGTCATTGCAAGTATCCAGATTGGGCAGATTTTAACAAATCTATTCAGATTTCCAATTGCAAGGAGCCTGCCATATTTGGACACTTGTAGTGAGGGCTGTAGCCTGTATACGGGAGTTTTGCTCACAGACAACCAATGATTACGTCGGTTGTCCTCGAATGGAATGGATCTACACTTCCCAATACTTAAACTAACCCACGCGTATTGATTGCCGACTTTCAATGCTTTGGTCAGTGCATGCATCAAAAGGTTTCGTAATCAATAGTGTTTGGAGGACAAGCCACAAATGGTATAGTATGCGATAATCGATCGGCCCCCGAAACTTGTTCGTAATGGAAAATCGCTGAATATTCAGGTTCAGGGTAATTATTGATCAACCCGTCGTGTGCGAGAATAGTGGTCCGGTCAATTTCATTAGTGCTCACGCCTACTCCTCTGCATTCATTGCGTGCGTGAATGACCATCGTGTCACATTTCTTTGTTGTCCATGGCCTACTCGCTAGAAGAAACGCTAAGCCCTGCTTACACTAGATAAAAAACCCGCGTCGAACCAGGTGTGAAGGGAAAGAATGTCCTAGGAAAAACTGTCCTGGGAACAAAAGATCCTATTGTTACATTCTAATCTCTGACAATTGATTTCTATACGCATGCCGCTTATTCTGTCATTCAACAAAGAAGTGGACACTTTCTACAGGGGGACACTTTTTACTGCTACACCGGGCTTTTTCTGTCTACACCTGTTAAAAGCCAGGTCTAGTAGGCCCGGGGATGAAAAACCCGGTGGTATAGTCTGGTTCAACCTAGAGGTGGACCATTGGAATGCAGTTTGTGGTTAGAGTGTGGCAAGAGTGACATAATTACGGTTACATGTTATTGCGTAATGAATCAGATGACTGTGCCTAATAATAAAAATGTGGTTTTCATTACATAAGGGTCACACGTAAATAAAATCTTGTGGTCAAAATGGAATGTTCGATTTCCTCACCTGGCATTCCAATGGTCCACCTGGTCCTCTGAGCTCGAACGGTTTTTGGAGGGCTTAATTTAGGTGCCCGTCACAAAATTTGAGTAGTGTTGACGAGCGCCGGTTCTCACGAGTGATTTTTCAGGGCCGGGCTAGACCAGGTGTAACGTTTTTCAGTGAGGCCATTTTTCTGTGTGGTTCCCATTGTTCGGAACACCCTGGGAAACAGACTCACTGTTTCTCTGTGTGTCGCTCATTGTCAAGTCTCCGCTTATTCCGTCAGTCTATTGTATTGTCGCACTGGCTCACGGGCCTCACTGAAAAACGTTACCATGGTTACACCGGGTCTCAAAAAGCCCGGTGGTTTCTATGTAGTGTAAACAGGGCTTAAGTAAACCACCAGAAATGCATTTGAATTGACATTGTGTTGTATGGAGAGATGCGTAATCAACTTAACCAGGCCTAGAACGCGGATATTCAACAAATATTCCATTCGAACGAGTTTCGCGGGCCGACCGATTATCGCATACTATACAGTATTTGTCTTGTAAAAGCACAGTGCATGCATTGCTGGCTTCTTCAACGAAAAGAGAATGTACACTCATGAAAAAAAAGTAAATGGACAGCAGTTTGTCTTGAATACCTCCAAAACAATGCAATGTAGGGGGCTGGGCCTAACATATGTGATAGCAAATTTTCCTGGCTGTCTGATGATATGAAAGTCGGAGGTTGTTCCCTTAATACGCTAGGTTCCTCCGCCGACACCTTGTACTTTTCACTTTATCCATTAAGTATAGTAGGTGATGGGACTGCAAAGTTTATAAGAGTGTGACTCGTTTCGCCCACATCGCTTTTCAACTTTGGCACAGTTCCGGAATTCTCACCGTAAAAAAGTGGATCTCTCTTCCATTGAATTTTTTAACAATAACTTAAAGTCAAGGGACGTTTGAAAACAGCGCATCTGCCCACTGGCTCGTTGGTTCAGATATTAGTGAGTTTTCACAAGCCTAGCGAAAAACGAAGTACGGCATACGAAATTGGACTTCACTTCAAGAAACTACTGTATTTCAGGAGATGGTTGGTGCCACAAATATCGCCTACTGCAAGAGCGTATTTTAGCGTATGACGTTAGACCGATAGAATTAAAGTGTATTTTAAACTTTGAATTTTATCTTTCGTTTCCACTTTGTAGATACGAAGTGGAAATTTGAAAATTCAAGATGCACCATAACTCTTTCGGCCTTACATGACATGCTCAAAGACGCGCTGGCAGCAGGGAGATTTGTGGTACCAACCAGCTCCAGAAATGGGATTTGGGTCCTGGAGATGAAGTTGAATTTCGTATTTCGTACTTCGTTTTTCGTCAGATTTGTGAAACCTCCCTATTATGCACGTCAATAACTGCTTTTTCCCCTGACCTGACCTGACCTGATTTTGCTTTGGACTTCGCTCAACTTCATTCCGAAATGGTGTGAGACTTATACGATGTCCCCTTCTCATCACCACTTTTGTTACGTAAACTCAATGAGTTGGCCTCAGTCAAGTGATTCATCAATTCTTGTTTGAGGATGTCCTCGGCATCGTCAACTGACTTGCTACAGAAGTAACAGGCCTCTGAGCTAGAAGTTAAAGCTGACCTATCCGCACAAAAAGCCCCCATGCGACGAGCAAGAGAACTGCAAACGCCCTGCAAGCACCTCAAAACGAAGGCTCAGAACATGATATACTCCACGACGCCAGGAGGGCGCCACCGTATTTGCCTTCAGGCAACAGATCTGTCAACATCTCCGGATACCTCTTACACTACTCAAAGAAAAAAAAACTGTAGTCATTTAGAAGGGATTCGAACCGTCGATCTTCTGATATGTAATGCACCACTCTATCCACTCGGCCAACGAGCCAGCTGACAGAGACATGGTTTGTGTTTGTCATAGACGTAGGCATTCGACTTGCGTAATAATAGTATGAATAAGAGAAAACATGAGTTGTCTTCCCACAGGTTCGGTGGCCGAATGGGCAAGACGGTGGAACAAAGATAACAGGGCGCGGGTTCGATTCCCAGCGGGGTGAACATTTTTTCTTTCAAAAAAAAGTGTTCAGCAGTAGCTCACCAGAGGATGTTGACACCTCGACAGCTCGAAGACAAATAAGGTGGCGCCCTCCTGGCGTCGTGGGGTATATCATGTTCTGAGCCTTCGTTTTGAGGTGCTTGCAGGGCGTTTGCAATTATCTTGCTCGTCGCATGGGGGCTTTTTGTGCGGATAGGTCAGCTTTAAGCAAAGGAGAACTCGATCACTACGTGGATGGGTGACCGGCGCGCGTACAACACATCTGGCAGATCTTCCCAGTCGAACCTGGAAAGTGTAGTTCGGCACTGAGACGCAGAGTGGCGCTAAATGACTCGTGAACGAGTCATCTCTGTCCGAAGGGAGCGATGGTGCATTGAACCCCCTCAAGCTACTACATGACACGGCTCAACCCACTGGCCATGGATGATTTCCTTCATGGCCTAGTGGTTAGCGCGTGGCCTCGGCGCTAGAAGTTAATCAACGGAGATCGCGATCACTACGTTGATGGGTTACCGGTGAGCGAACAATACACTCAGCCGTCATCCGTGAATGGAAATAATATGGACTTGAGGTCGTTCTGTTCGGGGAGGTTATCCTACCCACAAGTCGGGAACGAGAGCCTCCCAGTGTTTGTTAGTAGAGACAAAACTATTATTTAAAGAAGACAGTTGTATTTGCTTGGCATGTGGCTTGTCAAGTGTTTAGCCAGTGTCAGAATGAAATACTCCGCGAAGACGAGACAATAAAACTTAACTAGCCTGCTGTGTAAATCTCAATACGGACAATACGAGCTTTCTGATTATGTATTTTTATAACAAAATGCATTAACGACCCGTCGCTTGGACTGAACTCGAAATTATAAGGGTTAGTAGGCCTATTGTAGGTTTCCGGATGAAATGACGTTAATGTTTCATGAAATGTGAACATACCGTTTCCTTGTTTTAGGAGACCGTTCTTTGGATCTGGGATCTGCTCCAATGTAACAGTGCAAGGCAAGAGTGTGCCTACCAGGAAGAGCAGGCCAGACCACAGGTCAAATTTAAGCAAGTAGCGGCATCGTTGAAAAGTGTTGTCAAGTAGCTTGACATGATATTTCACTGTTTTATATGAGAATTCTTCGGTATGGGAGAATAAAAACGCTTGTCCAGAATCCACGAGGTAGTTTATCCCCTTTTCAAATCGAAAGGGTGTCCCTCTCACAGTAACACGAACACCGTTTGAAAGAATAATGTCAAAATCGTTAGATTTGTCACCAGATTCTTTTATGTCATAGACTGTGTATAATTTACGACCATATATCTTACAAGAGAGAAGGAGTTTCCGCAGTCCAATAAGGAAGTTATATTTCACTCGCAGTCGATGGCAAATTTCTGTTGTCGGGACGACCAGCTTTCCCGAAATAGTACCTCGAACCACATCACAAAGTGAACATTGTTCTTCCTTAAAAACAAATATGTACCGTTTATATGCAGTGGTTCTCAAAACCTCATACGGGTGGAGAAATATATGTTTCTCATAGAGAATAATATAGTCCTTCCTCTTGTAGCGATGGTACACCCTTACAGTTCTGAACGGGGTTGCTGCCGACCGTGGGTAAATCATAGTAAATATCCAACCACTCTGCCAATCGAAGATCCGCTCAGCCCTCTTAGCAGTAATAGGTGGTCGGAATTTCCCAATATTGGTTAACCGATAGATAAATCGCCGCTTATCCTATGAAAATACATCGAAAAAAATCAAGCCTTTTTTGTTAGTTCCTCTGTAAAATATGCCTCCATGCAAAGTAATGTCCGACTACGAATGCGGAAAACGTTCATGATGTTTGAACGATATCGTCCTCTGCCGTCGTAGTCCAGTAATATTCAAAAAATAGTTGAAGCTGGCATTCTAAATTAGGCATTTTCCACTCACGTGATCTATTGACTATTGATGAATTTCAAATCGGCTCAAAGCGTGTCCCGAATAAACAAATTTGAACTATTTTACCGGCTTCGAAATTTTTGCACGAATCTTTTTTTTCTGAAACTTCTCCGAGGTTACTTTTGAGCACCCCTTCTGGTTGGTCTTATTGAATCACATGATCTATAGGCGACCTGCTATGTGCTATGCTTCCGTAAAAAATGGCCGCCATCATTTTGATTGTTTGAGAAGTTCGACATGATGTGATACCATTACTACCCTTCATGAGATAAGGTTTGCATGAAAAGAGATAAGGTACTTATTATTATTATTTTATTATTATTATTTTATTATTTATCCTTATTATTATTTTTTCACCCAGTTTTGGAGGACAGGGGTTCCCTTTCTGGTTAGGCCTTTCTCTTCCATTGCCCTTTTCCCTTTTCCTTTTTTTGGCCAATGACTTGCATTTGCCGTTCCATCTAGCCTTTCTTTCTATCCATTTACCGTATTCTGACGCTATACTCATTTTAATTGTGTTGGTGGCAGTGTGTTTGCCTCTTATTATTTTGCCCTTCATCTCATGTCATTTTTACATTGTTATCTTCTTTTCACAAATGTTCCCATGCCATAATTTATAACTCTTTTCTTTCAGCCTAATTAAGCGTTACACTAATTACGTACACTTTGTTTGCTGTAAGGTCTAGCAACCAATTTATGGGGCTTGGATGTGTGTTGGTCACATCTCGATGATTCATGCATTCATTGCTCGTGGTTCTTTGTATATCCATAGTATATACCAGTCACACTTTCATCCACCCCAAAGGGATTTACTTTGCGGGAATTCCGTCGGAACCGCCGGCAAAGCGCCTCGGGTTTGGACTACATATTAGAGACCTTAAGATCCGTCTTTAGATAGAAGGTGCAAAATATCTCAGTCATAGCTCTGATACTTTTTGAATAAAGCCGTATTAAATTAGGGTTGTGGTTTTCTGCGGTGGCCACCCGGTACAAAAATAACATGGCTTTGCGCATTTCTACCATTTTTGTTTTTGCTCCAGTATGAACACCATAGTGAATAAAAAGTCAAACTACCTGTATGAATCAAATCTAACAAACTTCAATCTCGTACCTCAAGTAAAATTCCGTAAATGTGATTGGCTCATTTACGTCATGTGACCCTGTGTCATTTCGATATGTCCCCCGCGGGCGGTCATATCGCGATATGTTGCCCGCTACCATGGCTACGTAATGGCCGCCCGGTTTTTTACTCGCTCGGTTCGCAAGTTTGAACGGCCATAGAACAAATGCAGTCGCTTCAAACGGAAAAATACCACTCACATTCTCATTTTTTGGAAGTAAGCAGTAGCCTTGATGCAAAATGGTCAACTCAAAACGTCCCAAACTCTTGGCCGGGGCCAGTTGGGTCTGCATTGAACCGGGCATTGAACACACTCAGTCCAGTGGAATTCAACACTCAGCTTGTGACGTTGCGTCGCGTCATTTCCCTGGAGTAGGCCAGTGAATGCACTGTGTATGCATTACGTCACGTCATTTCTTGTCCTTAATTTTGGCATTATTTGATATTTTCATAAAAGAAAATTGTTTTCAATCAACTAGACTTTCGGTACGAGATAAAAAATGTTGCCCTCAATGTCGGGTGACATACCTCATGTCCCCCCTTTGGGATCCAGCGGGGGGACATTCGGTATGTCACCCGACATTTCGGGCAACATTTTTATACTATCAAACCTGAAAAGATGAAACATTTAGTTCAAAGAATGTGGACTAGAGATCAAATCAAAATGGTAACATTTTTTTGAGACACCCTGTACCAAGAATATAATGAATTGACGCAGCCTGCTATGGAAATTGACCCTGCATGACAAACACGACCTTCAGCCAAGACTTGGTTTTCTTCATTCATTGTGAACTAGAAATGACAACACACAGCTTCCATTCACCACCACAAGTCATAATAGTGCAGAGGCAGGTATTAAAGGTATTGCACGCGTGGGCAAAAGTATTCTGATAAAAGTGCGCCGAAAGCACATTTCTACACAGAATAGTTGAAATTCTAGAAAGGCCCCGATGAGCAGTACACAATGATATAACGATTTCGAATGAACTCATGCAAATAAAAAAGTAGCAAAACGCATGCCTTTACAAAATTCATTCTGTCAAATGCGACGTTCAGCGGAATTTTTCTACGCTTATACAGTTAGATAGCCAGAAAAAAATGTTATTAAATGTTAGGACCAATTTTTTTGTACCCCGTTGATTTGGCACGGTGGATTTGGAGATATTCAAGAAAAAACTGCCATCCATTTATTTTTGAGTGTACATGCAGATACGGACATTCAAAGTTCTTTCCTTCAAGCAACTACTTCCCAGGAACTCGATATACTGTATGTATTCACCTAAGCCGGCAATACCGCCATTCCGATACCCGCCTCTGTGGGCAGACTTTGCAGCGATACAAGGGTGGGATGTTTTGGTCGCGCGACTATTTCGTCATAGAAGCATTTATTGTGAGCTTTCCGTCTCGGTCTTGCGCAAGACGCTGACAACCTTTCCAGTCAGTCGTCATAAACAGTGAATACAAACGGTAATTGTTATTTTTGGCCAATAGACACCCTGCTAAAGTCGGCCATTTTTTCCCAGAGGGTGTAAACAAACACTGAATGTACAGTGAATGTACACCATTGATGCACATCATGTTTTAAAAGCTATAATTACACAAAACTTCTGTGAAAAGTTCCAAAATGAACACCTGCTCAGCAATGCTACATTGTGATGCAATGTGCCCAGGCCGAAATTTGTGAAGATATTTCACACAAAAAAATTTAAAAGACTTCTATCATGCCCTGTTTAGGACAAACCTCAGCTCCAGGTTTCCAGGCTCCTATCCCACAGTGTGACACATGATGATTCATAAACCTGGACCCAAGGTTGGATAGGCAATAAAAGTCTGTTTTTTCTTTTATGAATTACTATTTTACGAAAGGTAAGCCAAGGCTCAGTGCATATTAATGTTATATTACTGATGGTTATGCCAGACATTTTCAAGGCAAGTTTTTATGTTTTTGCAGATTTTAAAACATGCTGTATAGTACATCAGTGGTGTACATTCACTGTACATTCAGTGTTTGTTTACACCCCCTGGGAAAAAATGGACGTCTTTAGCAGGGTGTCTATTTTGCAGCAGCTTGTCCATGTGTGCGTATTGCATATGAGTGCACTGCGTTTACGGTGAGGACTAGCCACTGCTTTATAATCTTCTACGTTGATCGAATAGGTATTGACATTTGGAAAATGGATGGGCCCCGTCCGTAAACGGGGGCGTGATAGAGTTGTCCCCTGGACGGGACAGTTCAATGTTCCTTCTGTGCCAGGGTAGATTACATGTCTATTGCAAGAATCAACATAGCCATAACCACTCGACCCTGATCATCACAATTCATTACACACTTGACACTAGATGGCGTTATCTTCTATAACACCACTAGCGCAGGTGCTAGGTTTCCATCTTGAAAGTAGTGCAGATTACTACATTTTGGTAAAGGTTTTTAACAATCGTTAACAGGCCAGCCGTGTCACCGCCAACCCAGTGGCATCTACGCTAGATGATAGATGATGTTGAAAAGTGGTGCTGTTGGGTTCCAAGCGAATATTTTCAGACTAAAAGGACTTCGTGTTGATAACAAGTGGTATTAGAAATGAACTGAATACTAATTAGAAAGAATTGTGTGATTAGGCCGACCGAACTATTTCTACATGAGCGCCGGCCAAATCCAAAATTGCGGCCTTCCACCTACGCTAGTGGTGAAATGAGGCACGATATTTCGCCGCTAGTGTCAGGTGTGAATTCATTACAGACGTCAGTTACGCCTAGAATCACTAGGCCTATTGTTTGAATTCACTCCCCTTCTTTGGCCAACCGGAACTGGTAATTTAGGCTTGGGTTTTCAATCTATAAAAAAAGAATATTGAATTCCTTGGTTGGATGACCAAAGTCAGCACTGTGCTGGAACATTCCGGGACATTCCAGCCATGCCAGCTATTGTTGGAACAGTGCGGTGCAGAAAGCACTGTGCGTGGAACTGTGATTGCACCATTCATTCATGATGGCTCGAGCTGATAGCATCACAACAGCTGAAATTCGTGCGTACGAAGAAGCGACTCAATAATTTGGTAACGATGCGGCAAGGATTGGGGCCCACCTTGGAGGCCAAGAACAACTGACTCCCCATGCTCGGCGTATATATGCGTCAGGAAACCTCCAGCCAATCAGGAATAGGTTGAAGAGTGTCAGACGCCGAATCGCGCAGAGATGTAGTTGCAGGATAGACCAGCTCCAGCTGTTCCCTTGAGGTGGCAGTAGTGCTCACCGGGGAGGGACCAGCCCCAGACGAAGTATTTTCGTAATCACATCTGGGAACACGCGACCTGATCCTGGACATGCATACCCTGATGTAAATTCATACAGAGCTATGCGTTAAGTCAGATGTACGAAGAAGCGACTCAATAATGTGGTAACGATGCGGCAAGGATTGGGGCCCACCTTGGAGGCCAAGAACAACTGACTCCCCATGCTCGGCGTATATATGCGTCAGGAAACCTCCAGCCAATCAGGAATAGGTTGAAGAGTGTCAGACGCCGAATCGCGCAGAGATGTAGTTGCAGGATAGACCAGCTCCAGCTGTTCCCTAGAGGTGGCAGTAGTGCTCACCGGGGAGGGACCAGCCCCAGACGAGGTATTTTCGTAATCACATCTGGGAACACGCGACCTGATCCTGGACATGCATACCCTGATGTAAATTCATACAGAGCTATGCGTTAAGTCAGAGCATCGATTCAGCTCCTTCTTTATGTCGAAGGAACGATGATAAAAATACAGGAAATTATTAAAATGTGAAGAATATGTGTCATAAAGCTCGGTAACACTAATTTGAGACATTGTTTCAGTTTTTTTATTGCGGTACACTGAGAAATACTTACGGCACGTTTGAATCAACGACTGTGTGTGAGCGCCACATGTGGAACCGGTAGCATAACCAGAATGAATGCGTCTGGGGCCAGACTCTCATCCAAGCGTAGGAAGGGCAGCGAGATGAGAGTCTGGCGGTGCGAGACTAGTTGCAGGACATCTTCCCCCTGATCCCAATCGTAGGGATGTCAGGTTTGCACATTCAAACTGACACAGAATCGTAACCAATGGACCGATCGATGTCCTCTCTGCATATTTTTTTAATGCGAGACTACCCCCNCTGACATGTTGTGACAAAATGGCCATATCTCCGGAACAGAAGCAGCTACGACGATGCGAAGTAGCCTCATTTTGACCAATTTTCAGACGCGTAGGAGCAACGGTTTTCGAGATATAGACGTTTAAAGATTGGCAACCTGACGAAAACTTAGGCTGAAGCCCTTTTAGTTGCCTCCAGAATGAGTGTCTTGTCGCCAGTTTTGCTTGCAGTTTTAAAGGGATACTGAAGGATCTTTTAAATCACCAGCTAACGAAATCATATTGGTGTATAGTGGTAAATAAAAGAGTGATAAAACAAACCCATCAAACATATTTTATTTAGACAACCCCATCATGCCTTAATCCGATGAGTTTATAGCCCTCCCAGAGACAATAATACCCCAAGCGCGCTGATTACGCGTGACGTCACGGCGGTATTCCAAGGTAGCCGAAACTAATTGCAGTATACAAATCTTACACATTAGACCCACACCCGGGGAGCTCACTACGGACGAAAATGCCTCCGAAAAAGTCGGAAGTCGGCTGTGTAAAGTGTATGGATGTGAAAAACAGGAAAGGTTAATTATGGTTCCCGATCACTAAGATCGGGAACGATATTGTTTTTGGTCATGGTGTCTGTGTGTGTGTGTAGGTGTGTGTGTCTGTGTGTCCGGTCTGTCACACCTTCATGTCTCATCTCCTTGAACAGTTATAGCCTTGGAAACAAGTCCTACCCCTAGGTTTGTCAACCTGGGCAATCCAATGAGCCAATAATTTTCAATCTCAGATGCCTCCATCATGATGTAATCAACATATCGGACTTGATATTTTCTCCGTCATGCTTTTATCTGATGGCATAACTCGGCTCCTTCAACACCTACAGCAATGGAAATAAGTTCTACCCTTAGGTTTTCATACCCTAGGAATCGAATGCACTGATTACTTTTGATCTGAGATGTTGGGGTCTAGATGGTGATATCGATATCACGAATTTGATATTTTCAGATAACTTGCCATACTGTCAACTGAGTAACATGAAACACGTCTTAGTTCATGCCTACTTATCCAAGGGCTGGACTATGTTAAAATTCTCAGCCTCAAGTGTCCAGGTGTTCGAAATATCATGAGATTTTGATATATCAAACTTGATAATTCGAAATATCTCTGCCTGTGGTAAAGGTAGAGGCATGATATCACCCATACTTAGGTTATTGAGGATGCCCATTTTGATTATGCAATGACCTTGATGATCAGAGGTCAAGGTCAAGGTCAAACTTGATGATTTGACTTGATCACATCAAAATGGCTGCGAGCAGGCTGCCCGTCGGGTCCTCTTCAACAAGCGGGAACCATCAGGCATTTACAATGTCATCTTGTTCATTCATTCCCTGCAGATCCGCAACGAGCCAATAAATGGACACAGTTTATTCAGACGAAGCGGGCCGATTTTTTACCGAATGCAAACCCACGCGTGGACTACATTTGCAGCTATCATTTCGAGGCCGACTGTTTCAGGAATATTGGCGGCATAGAATCTAATGTCTCGATATCAGATCTCCCCCTTTTTGTTAACCTTACACTATCATTGGATGGACTATACCCGAGGGATTTGGAAGATACACGCATATATCCAATGCACGATACTTTATTCACTTAGATGTAGTACCGCCACACTACCGGTAAATAATGTACGATTACATTTAGGCCCCAACAGCTGCATGTAATTTGGTGTCTGTCCAAAACAAACCCAGTCGTGTATTTCCAAACATTTCTTTTATGTGACATTCTAATTACAGTTTGTTTAGTCATTGCCGTACAGTTTCCTGTCGTTGAATCTACTAGAGAATCAAGAATACCAAAATAACTTGATATTCCTCAGACAAAGCATGCAGTCTAATGTCTTGAACTGACTGTCGGCCTCTTCGTCAATAAAACGTTCAACATCCTCAATGTCGGAAGATGATGACCAATCTGACATCCTTAGCACTGTAGTCCACGACAGAAATCAAGAAAATAAACTAATAAATACACCTACAATCGCAGTATGAAACCACTGAATAATGCTCACACGACAAGCACGATGCATATGCAGCTTGGGCAACTAATACCGCCGTGACGTCATCGGCCCTGGCGCACGACTTGAATTATGTGCATTCCTTTATACTCGGATTACGCAGAGTGATGAAAATTGTTTTCAAAAATTCTTTCATGGTTATGTTTCTTATAATATTGAACACCCACTGAAATCGAATTTAACACTATTGGTGCAAATTATGAAAAGATCCTTCAGTATCCCTTTAAGGAGCTAGGCGCATTTTTGCAGAGACATCAGAGATTCATGTTACGAAATGTACACTTTTCAACTTCGTCCAGGCCCGAAGGGGTTAAGGGTATTCTTTGTGAAAATAAATGTTATTTTCAGGACCTCATGGTAGACGCAGAGGCAAGAGAGGCAGCAGACCCCGTCGCCAGACCTCTTGATGACCAGGACGATGATCCAGACAACAATCTGCCTGAAGACGAGCCACAACCAGGTCAAGCAAACAATGGCCAAGACAACCCACAAAACCCACCATGAAGGGGAACCGGGTCCAGCGAATCCTGATGCCCCAAACTAAGTTCCAAGGTGAGTTTATTGCGGAAACGTTTTTGTTCGTTTTTTTAATAAATATTATATTTACCTATTTTGGAAATACAAATCAGCGTCTTTGCATACAAAAACGTCAATGCTTATTTCCGAATAAAAAACAAATTCAGCAATTTATTCACAATTATACTACCGGTATACACAGATGGTGATGAAACAAAAATCCGCAGATGAGTTTCTACGAATTTTTAAACCTATATTATCCATCACTGTCCATTTCTAGAGGTGGCCTACGGCAACTGCAGGTGCAGAACCAAATCTTGCTGCAGCAGGTAATGCGTCAATTCCAAGAAAGGCTGGACGACAACCGGGAATTGACTGGTCTGATGACGCGGTACTTCAGGAGGCTGGAAGAGATGACGGCGATGAGAATCCTCAATAAACTTTACGGTACCGGTACTGTATATCTTAGAGATTAAACAAACGCCTTCTTAAAAATAACTAGTCTTGTTTCTTTATTTGTTATTAAGTGTATGCTACTATGTTTCTGTTCTAGCTGGTTGCTGAATTTGTAGACCATACATACCACCGTTCCACACGATTCAACCAAGTAGAACATTTTTCACTCGCAGTGCAGCTCGTCGCCAATTCCTTAGGGCAGAGGCACATCCAAAAATCGATGGAATCGTCTTCCGTCGGTGACGACAACGAACTCCTGCTGAACGGAAGATCTTTATGTCGTGCAACGCATGTTCTACTCTCACCCTTGCAGCACGAAGTTCTCGTCCATGTTGTCGAGCTGTCACAAGTAGGGGCGCCTCGTTGGGATAACCCTGATCCGCTAGGACATTAACACCCTCAGGAACATCAAATGGTTGCATCAACGTGAAAAAATTAATCATCTCAGAATGGTGTTCTGTATCATTACTTTTGACAATCACGGTGTTGTGGCGAATAATCTAATACAAAAGAATCTTACCATAGACGTGGGCAATTGAATTGAGGACAGTAAACTCTCGAGGAAACCGCCGATCACTAAGAGAAGCTCCAACGAGAACGACGGCAAACCCGCAGCACCATCACCAATCTTCACATCGACGAACTTAAGAGGACGGGTAGCTCCTTCCTTCGAGGACGTGTCTGATCACTGGACTCTTCTACTGGCTGATGAATCCTCGGGCCCAAGTCCATGGCAATACCTTGTTTCCCACAAGGTCTCCTCAGTGAAAACCAAGTCAGAGAGGGGCAAGTTTAATTAATAGATTGTCAAGTTTAGTTGCTATCCAAATGGATGTATATAAAGAGTGCTTCTCACAAATTAAAAGGCAATAATGCCCAAAAGCACGTGAACCCCTGAGTCTGGTTGGAATAGACCAGTTTCGGCCTCAGCACCAGAAACGACAGTCTCGGCCGACTAGTGCCTTACCCTGCAGAAGTGTTGACACCAAGTGGCGATCTGACGAAACACAGGCGACGATTCTCGATACTATTGACGATTCAGGACGATGGACGATCGATGACGAAAACTCTGGTGTAGAGGCCGCTAAAGTTGGTGTTGGAACTCACGGCTTACTGTATTTTGCGTAATATTACGCCGATTTAGCGTAATATTACGCCAAGGGAGAATTCATTATTTTGCTAGCATAGAAAGTAGTTCTTGAAAACTCGCGCAGTGATCCCATCTCATAGAGTTATC
Source organism: Notospermus geniculatus (assembly GCA_002633025.1). Taxonomy (NCBI): domain Eukaryota; kingdom Metazoa; phylum Nemertea; class Pilidiophora; order Heteronemertea; family Lineidae; genus Notospermus; species Notospermus geniculatus. The sequence goes on from NMRB01000069.1 coordinate 742,835, forward strand.
CGCGACCACGTGGCTTACGAAGTGAGCAACGTTACAGGCTTCAATGGTAGGCCTATGATTACTTGTGTCTGTAAATAAAGGAAAATGTAGGCCTAAATTAAAAAGAAATTAAGAAAGGAATAAATTGTAGGCCTTGGCTAGTCCATGAGCTCGAATTTAGGACTCAAAACAAACTTCCGATT
>NMRB01000069.1:752669-767286 GCA_002633025.1 Notospermus geniculatus
TTTGGGGGGGGGGGGGGTAGATTCTGTTACACTGGACTGATACTGTCCTCTCTATTACAAGAAACATGACAAAGCAATGCGGCTGAACGGAGGGCAGTCTCTTACTCTCTTTTCCACATTAAGAAGTCATCCGAGTAAACCAATCTGAGGTTAGAAGCACAAATGCATCTGCAGGTCCACGCGGATCATGGACCAGCCCATTGACCGTCCAAGCCTCGCGTAGCCCTGTTGAAATTTTCGCGAACCAAGTCAGTTAAATTACGGAAGTATAAACGTGACGGTCACTGGGCCAATGTTATTTAATTCCCAGTTTCGAATCGCTCCCTGTTTTACCCGCGCTCCGAAACTGCTTAGGTTCACGTGATTATCAGGGGATGACCGATGGAACATGTAGAATTATATAGCCCCAAACTAGCTAGCCATTTCGTGATCCGCCATCGGCACCACTCTCGGCCATTGCGCACACCTGTTAGAGCCTCTGTCCAACAGAGCGACCATTTTGTTGTCAACATCAGTAATAATGCCGTGTCGCTTGGCGAGGCTTATATAAGAAGTAGTCACAGATCTTAAAATTCGTCACCAAATGAACGATCAAATATTAGAAAATCTATAAGCATGATGCACTCTGTATGACGATATTGTAAATTGATGCTTCTTCAGCCATCATGCCCTTTCCTACCTTTTCTCCTCCATAGATTCTAACATTGTGAAATATGAATTTTAAAAAAATTAAGAGTTAAACATTTATCACCAACAGCTTCATTATTCTTGGTTCTTTGGCAAATACAACGAAAGGGGAGTGTGCACGGATATACTTTAAATTCGTTTTTCTAAGACCAGTGCCAGATATGCAGGCCTCACGTCAAGTCCAACCCCTTATTACCTTCAGTTGAATATGGTTGGCCAATTGGCAGGGTATTGTGTCCTTGTGTGCACCGATGCCGAGAAGGTCACCAGGTCTGTTACACTGAGTTAGACTGAACTGATTCATCTTTTGTTAGATTTACTGATCACGCATGGTGGGGTGACTTTAGAATTTGTAGTATACGGGGCGTGGCTTGTGGCTTTTCTATTTTGACCAGTATTTTGACCACACAGTTCCAAGAGCAGGTCAATGGAGAGTGTGAACCAATCAACCTGAATGGACTAAAAGTAGGCCCTATGACCTCATTCATATTAAAGCGGAGGGCGGTGCATAAGGATATAATGCACTGGTCTTAGAGAAATGAATGTAAAGTATTGTCAAGGGCATGTGCTGGTCAAATGTCTTCTCCTATTTTCGGTATTTCTAATTTTGATGCGTGCAGAAATACAAAAGAAATCACTATCGTTCCCTTTGTGCAAAACGTTTGCCATTTGAAATGCAAATGAGCTGGGAATGGTGTAACGTTGTCATTGCATGATAACTACGATAACACCTAATAAACACGTGCAATTGACAGGTCATTTCATCATTAAGAAGTTAAGGTTATGAAATCAGTTCGATGCACGGATTCAAAAGGCTCTAACAGGTGGGCGCGACGGATTATCCTATCAGCTCACATGCAAACCTCTGCCTCTCGACATTTTCAGCCATACATACCTTAATTACGGCGGCTCAAAGAAAGCAGGCGTCATCAGCGCCGTGAAATGATATGAAATTTATTTGCAGTAATACATGTACATAGGAAAGGGCCGAGGCCAGGTGGCATTTTTGGCCCTGGGTACAACTAAAATACAAAGTAATGGCGGGAAATTTACACAGAGGAGGAAGGGCAAACAGGGAAATTAACAAAGACAAAGTAGCCCACAATATACACAGAGTCATGACAGCAACTCCACTCCAGAGTGACCTCAAGCAAATTAGAAGAGCCAGGAGGGTCATGTTCACTGTCAGAGGGAGTTGAGGCTATGGACGTTGAGGCTATGGATATAAAATCGCTTAGGAAAGTAGCTGTTTTGGACATAATGAGTTTGTTGACTTTGAGAGGGAGATTGGGATGGCCGTATAGCAGCAGATGTAAGCGGTCTGAACAATTCACTGAGTGAAGAAGGGTAGGGTCGAATGATGCGATGGTGTCTATACCGTCAAGTATGACGCGTCTGGCATCAGCAAGAAGGGGGCACTAGTTGAATCTGCTCATCTGGTAGATGCATGGTATATGCACTGTCGAGCAAAACTCGCTGACAATGTTAAAAATAGGTGTGAATCGATTACCTTCTTCTGGTACATCCGTGCTCCTCGAGATTCAAACGCCTCCGATTTCTCCATGCATGTTCCTTTCTTTTTACTCATCTGACAAACAAAGTCAATATCTACTGGTACTACAGCAAAGGTCGTACATTTCAGCTGACAACAAAGTGTAGCACACAGTAGAAATGAATTAACGTCATGACGATTTATATCTGATCGGAGAAGTCCCCAATCCCGCAGAATCGTCCGAAATTTTTCATGAACGAAGCTTTTAACTACACGTACTGCCATCCTTGTTATTCGTTTGTTGTTAGTTCGTTTTTTTTATGTTAACGTCGGCGTTGCTCTGTCACCACCGGCTTTTCAAACAGACGATGTTCTAGGTCAAAAGAACAGAACAGAAATATTCTGAATATCGGCCCATTGTATTAGCTGAGGCCTTTATCATAAAATTTTCACGAGATATGTGACTGCGGCTGCAATACGATTATCTGATAAGGTAGTCTGTAGTTTCCGGAAAGCTGGAAACCTGGAAAGTATGTTGGAAAGCTGGAAAGTGTGGGGAATCCCAAAGGATAAGTATAAAATCTGGAATATCCCGATGGAATGATCCTGGTGGTGTTCGAAGTTTGTTGTTGTCACGTGCTGTGGTCGTCGTCACCAGGTAAATATGTTGTTATTTCAGGTACTTTTGGATGCTTGTCTGATATGGATTGAGCGATATTAACCCCATACCTCCCACATGCTTTTATTTTTAAAAAAATGTCTGAGGTGTGTGCACGGAGGGGGCGACTACAGCATGTTGTTATCGCCGGTACGGGCGATTTCTGTGGTGCGAATCAGATGCTGACATGATGCATTGTGACCACTCTGTTACGATAGCATGGCGGAGAACAGGCCGTGGATTCCTAAACGACACGAATATGCGCTTTTGATTAAGAAAAATGCTAAAAATTATTGAACAAATGTCGAAGTATGGATGTTCCTACATGGAAGTAATTGTACGTTAGCGCTCATTTTCAGGCCCCCTTTAGGACCACGAATCGGCTTCGAGTCCACTTCTGCCGTCTAACGCAAACTAAGGTAGTAGCCTTGGTTTCATCTGAAAGGCGAACCAACAAAATTGTAGGTGGGCCGCAGGAAGATATTTTCGCGTTTGTTAATAACTAAAACGACGAGTGCCAAGCTAGGATAGCAACTACATGTATGATTTATTTGTTCACTGATCATACTGCTGTGATGTAAGAAGTTCGCACATTCCGTTTTATGTAATCCTTTTTCTACAATTTAACACTTTCTGGTACTTTCCAACTTTCCAGCTTTCCAGGTTTCCAGCTTTCCGGAAACTACAGACAACCATCTGATAATACTCATGCACTGGGCTTTTGAACTATTGTCATTCTAACTGTTACCTAGTCATATCTTGGTTTATTACTATTGTTTTATATCTTTTTTATGTTCAAAGGTCAACATCGGCATTGTCACAAAAGCGAACTGAAATATGAGAAAATCGGCGCACTGTCCAAAATACTCGTTGAAATCTTGTAGGCTGTAGAATTGTGTGGAACATACAGTATGCAGATCAGTCGTCTATGAGTCTTAGTGACCAAAGAGGACGTTTATATTAGGTTTTTTGGTTCAGGTTGGCCTCCACGTTCTTGTGGTTCACGCTCCTGTCGCAACAAATCGTGTTTTTTTTATTTCCGCCACGCTGCCTCCACATCCACCCGCCGACGTAAAGCCTACAGTGGACCATCCGCGTCACACCATAAGCCTCAGATCGCATCGAACTAACTACATGTACAGTCATGGACATTAGTTTATCAACACCTGATACTTTAAATATTTCAAATACATCTGGGCCAATTTTACCACGGGTTGTTCCATATGAAAGTACATCTTGTTGGTCATATTTCTGCATCAACATTTTAGAAATTTGGAAATATCGTAATGACGTAATAGTTCATCCGAAAAAAATCATAAAAATCAACATTTTTATTATGTAATTTTTTGTTGACTTTTGTTGCAGTTTAGATAGAGTGGAACCTTTTAAGGATCATGGACTTTGTTTCATCAAAATCTGTTGAGTGGTTGCTGGGATATTTGAGATTATCAAAAGTTCGATAATTTGAGATTTTTCAATTTTTCACAAAAATTTGATATCAGTAGATAGAGCTCAGCTAAAAACCAAGAAGTATGTAGTTTTGGAACGTTTAGCCGAAACTGTTTAGAAGTTAAGCATGTTTTTCAAAATATCAACGTTTTGATACTTTGAAAAATACGCAATATGTCTGCCCAGTTTAAGGAAAAAGGTCCAAAATTTTGTAAATCCATATTCTGAGGTTAGCTTTATCCGATGGCATCAAAATTTCCTACAAAACACGAAAATCTCAAATTATCAAAATTTTGATAATCTCAAATATCTCAGCAACCACTCAACATATTTTGATGAAACAAAGCCCAAAATCCTTAGAAAGTTCCACTCTATCACATCTGCAACAAAAATCACAAACATATTACGTAATAACAAGTTTGATTTTTGGTGTTTTTTTTTCTGATGAGTCATTACACAATTGAGATATTTTCAAATTTCCAAAATTTTGATGCCGAAATATGACCAAGAAGATGTGTTTTCATGTGGAACAAACCGTATTTGAATTGGCCCAGTAGTATTTGAAATATTCAAAGTACCAGGGACCTTATTCACGAAGCTCCCGTAACTTGCGGAAGTGCGCAAACTATTGTCCTTTTGAGGACAACCTACTTTTCACTATCAGCCTGACAAAGGATTTGCGTACCCTTAAAGTTGCGGGGGCTTTGTGAATAAGGTCCCACGTGTAGATAAACTAATGTCCATGACTGTACATGGTATACGGACGGCCGGTGTAACGGTACAGAGTGTCCCCCCTGTAAAAAGTGTCCACTTCTATTGTTGAATGACGGAATAAGCGGCATGACTATTGAAAACCAATCCCCAGAGATTAGAATGTAACAATAGGATCTTTTGTTCCTGGGACAGTTTTTCCTGGGGACATTCTTTCCCTTTACAATGTCATGATAAACGTCGAACATTGTTGAAAGTTCAAGTTGAACACAGATTCATGTTCAACAGACGTATAAATCTTGCAAAAGTGATTCCGACCTTACAAAGTTGAACATTGATCTGGGGAGTAGAATTAACAAGATGCAAGGAAATTAGTATTCATTACAACTGTGAGAGACGAAAATGCCTTTCTTCGTGCAGATCTCAATAAATGTTCTGATACGAAATAGGATCTTCACTATCTCCGGGGAAATTGCGATTTCGTGAACATTTTGGCCCGATTTCACAAAGGGTGTTTAAGACTTAGACGCGTGTAACTTCACTAAATGCACGCACTTCCACAATACATTTGACGAAGTTACACGCGTCTAAGTCTTAAACACCCTTTGTGAAATCGGCCCTTTATGAACAACTAAACTGCACGTAAAATAGTCCCAAAGAAGGGAATTTGAGACCGAATTCGAAAGTCAACATACGCAAATGTACGAAACCCTAGAGACCCAGAACACAGCTTGTGTTTGTGAAAGCCCAACCAGCCCAGCAACATCTACATGTAGTAACGTCAACGTGGTAACTGGTAGGGATTCCACCGCCAACACAGATTCCAACAACGATTCGACAACCATTCAACACTACATCCGATGAATGTGTTTCTTTGAAACCTAACGTTACCAACAACAAGGCGCTCTCTTCCAGTGTCATATCCGATGAGAAAATCTCCACAGCAAATTTGATAATTGGGAATATCAAAAGCCGAACAACGATAAAAAGAGTGCTTAGCCTCTACATAGAAACGTGTTGTGGTAAAAACTCGAGAAGGGAAAAATAATCTCGGCGATGCTGGCCCTGGAGTACGTGTACTTTTGTGCGAACACAAATACCAAGGTCGCGATCTTCCAGGCTGCCTCGAATAGCTTTGATTCCAACATGTTAGTCAACAAAATGTCGGTTACAAAAATGTCTTTGCATGTGCAACGAAATTGTGAACGCTGCAGACTGTTTGCACCGTGTGGAAACCCCCAGTCTTACGGCTAATCAGTTATAAGTCTGCTACCACGAGGAGACGGTACATCGAAATGAGTGCAGAAGGAGCTTTATGGATTGAGTGCAATAAATAGGGAGGTTTAGAAATCAAACGATAAACGTAAACGTTAAGGACAACTTCATTTTGTACCAAAAATGCAATGCAAAATCTGGTTAATGTATAGTATGAAAAATAACGTTGTCGTAAAAGTTTGGTTTATCGTTTGATTTCGAAACCTCCCCAATATTTTACAGGAAACGGAGGAGTGAAAAGTGCAATGCAGAGAGTTCTACGTTTGTGCGGTGTCCAGAAAATTCGGACATTTTGACTTGGTCACATTGCTCCCGTTTTGTCGTAAAGGAGTATTCCTGGGCGGATTTAACGAAGACTGAATCAATGAGATAAGATTTCTGAAATCAATTCCTCACGAGATGAAATGCACCCACTAAAATTTGTTGGAAATGCTGCTCTACGTGAGTTTGTTTTCTCGTACGAGTGGAGTGGCGAGTTGGATGCGATTTACCATTGTTGGTTTCCTAACGGCTGACGCCTTGATGGGCGACACGAACAGCTACCCATTTTTAACAATACTAGAATATAATAGGCTTTTGTGTGAAAATTCTCATCAAAACGGTGAATCGATATCTATATCGATACATGTTCAATTAGCCTATAGGTGACATGTCAAAGTTCTGAACCCGCCTTGAACTGACATTTTTTGTGATAATAAATCAATAGGGAAATTAGTGCATCTTCCATGCATCTACATGTGATATGCGCTAAAATTTGCCAGTGCATATAATTTATACATGAGGGGGTTTGAACCGTTGTGCATCGTCCGCATATACACCTGAACTTCGACGCCTGAATTGAAGCAGAGTAAAACATGAATGACATTCCTTTTTCGGTGATAGTTGACACAAACGCATCCGTCCCTAATGCAAACACATGAATAGTATCCTTCTGATGTGAAGCTAGCGACGAAACGTTGGATATGCCACAAATTTCGGACTCCAAGCGACGTGTCAAAGTTCTGAACCCGCCATGTTTGCTCCGCTGATTCACCATCGAGCATAGGTAGGCCTATCTGGTTACATGCACTATGTATTTCCTTTCCCCATGTTACCGGTGTAACGTCGATCAGTGTTCCCCGTATTTCTGTGTTTTTCTTATTGTTTCCCTCCTGACGGATTAAGCGGCAACTAACCCAACAATGACCATTCTACGCCGTGTCTATTGTTGGTGAACACTGAGCTACAGAAACACTCACAGATGTTACACTTGCATTAATGGCTTTTGTAACGTTGCAGATTTTGAAAGACACCCTGCATACTAAGTACTTATGGGTATCAAGAATTCTGTGATTGAGACTTTGTTTTCCATGTTTTCTATTATCATGGTGATAATAGTTTATTTTCCAAGATTTTTAAAAACCTTTTGAAAAACACCAGGGACCTTATTTACAAAAATTCATACATTTTTTTTACTTACGGTACCGTAAAGCACTATTTTACGGTACCGTAAATATCTATCATTAGGGAGGTTTCGAAATCAAACGATAAACGTAAACGTAAACGACAACTTTATTTTTGTACCGAAAATGCAATGCAAAATCTGGTTAATGTGTAGTGTTAAGGAGCCACGGTGGTGTATTGGTTCGGGCATCCGACTAGCGGTCAGAGGATCCCGGGTTCGAATCCCGCTGCTGGCGTGAGACTTTGGGCAATTCTCTTAGCCTTACTGGCCTCTCTCCACCCAGGTGTATAAATGGGTACCGATCGGAAATGCTCAGATTGTAGCGCTGAATGAGCAGCTCATAGTTCTACTGAAAGGTTTCAGGATAGACTGGGGTTAAAGTGTGAAGTCGGATGACACCTCTACCGTTGTTGATATCAGACTATAAACCCAAACTTTAACTTTTTTTAGTATGAAAAATAACGTTGTCGTAACGTTTTGGTTTATCGTTTGATTTCGAAACCTCCCCAATTTGTATTCACAAACGTTCCGTACCGTAACTTACGGTACCGTAAACTGAATAAAAATCCGGTCCGCGAAGTTCGATATAATTTTTTTTGTTGCGAATTTAAAATCAATTTGGTTAATTTATTCCTCATCTAGTACTCTAGGCCGTTTGGGGCAAACTCGGACCATACTGACGTAATCTTTGCGGTGGGATATTCGTTGATCAACTCCATGAATTATGCGGTAAAGATGTAAAGATGACCTGTGAATCCACCGAGACATAGAGTAGGGTATGGGCGGTTATATCCGCAAAAATAGTGCCAATGGCACTGTGCCCGCTTGGCTTAAGCAGTTTGGCCCCCTAGTGGCAAAGTGAAGAATCAGATTTTGCCGAAAATTCATCTGAGTTGTTCCAGCCTAGAGGTACATGTAGATACGTGCAAAGTTTCAAAGCAATACATGTAGGTCAAACCGTTACAAAAAGAGCCAATTTCGTAATTTCAGGCGAACTTTGACCTCTGTGAACTTGAAAAGTAGGTCAAATTAAAAACTTGAGTACTCTATCTTATGTATCCCTACATGTATTAGATATACCCATGATAAAAATTTGACAAAGATCCGTCTCTTGGGAAGGGAGAAACAGTACTTTCAGTGATTTTGGTTTTGGCCCCCTAGTGGCAAAATCAAGAATCAGACTTCATGAAAATTTTGTCTGTAGGTTGCTGTAACCTAGAGGTACACGTGTACAAAGTTTCAACATGATACTTCAAACCATTATCAAAATATAGCCCTTTGAAATTTTCCACAAAACGCCCCCTGGAGGCCAAAATAGGAATCCAACTGTGGTCAAAATCGAAATCGATCTTGATCTTAGGCCCATATATACACCTACCAAAGATTCGTCAAAAAATAAAGGCGCTAGAGCGCTAACGAACCAAAAGTTTACGGACGTACCGCCGTACCGCCGTACGGACTGACGCACGACAGACCACCACTCAATGACCCCAACCACAGCATAAGCCCTGCTGGGCCTTGCGGCCAAGCGGGCTAAAAAGTAGACGTTGACAAAACAGAGACGTAGGTTACCAAATCAGAGACGTGCTTTAAGAAAACAAAGATGTTCTTTAGCAAAACAAAGATGTTCATCAACAAAACAGAGACGTTTAGCAGTCATTTGGAGTCGTTCACAAAGGAGACGTTGGGTGGCGATCGTGGCAGTTAAAGGTGAATCAGAGGTCTTATACACCCCTAGATTGGTACCCGATCCTCCGCTGGTGGAGCTGGCGGGCTGGATTGTAGCGGAGGATCGGTCCTGGCTACTGAGGACGGCAGAAATCTGGCTCCCGCCGGAAGTGACGAAAGTAAGACAAGTATCTAGTCATGACTGTACTTAGAACACGTACAACCACATGATGAAGGACCGGATACCAGTTGCAACGAGGAATCCCGGCGGCGGCTGGTAAATATCAACATTGCAGCGAATAAATATCGCTTTTCGCTTGCTACAAAGCGTGCCTTAGCGATAATCAATGCCAGACGAAAGACTGAGAATGGGTCCTTGAAACAAATGCATGCAAAAGCCTTAAAAAGTGCCATAGCGAATGACACATGGCTGATTTTCCAACCGATTTGTGGCAAGTCGTTGGTTTTCGAATTGGACCAATCAACGCCATGAAACTCGCAGGCAGTATATATATTTTATATTTATAGACCGGGACCACTCTAATATACCCCCTGTCCAGACAAATTTTAATGAGGTCGAATTTGGTTGGATGTTGGTGCATGATGATGTCCCATGCCTCAGCAGGAATTAAGATAAGGGGGTGCTGCAATGGCTTTCGCGAAAATCAGTTTTTACTGTAGTATGGCCCATGGGTTAATATTTTTTTATAAATTGCTTCGCAGTGCATTAGTACTAGGATGTATCTGAAAAACGACTGGCGCAAAACTAAAATAATAGGTGGCGCTTCTGAGATATTAATGCTTATACTTTTTTGGTCATAAGTTCTGAATGGGTTAACATATTAACTTAATTCTTGTACATTCACCATTTTACACATGTCTGTGCGTCCATAGGCTACATAATACAATTTGCCACATTTAACCCCTTCCTGATTTTTTCAGTAAAATAGAATGCTTGGACTGCCTAAGCCTTCCTCCCTGCAACTAGTGGCGCCATCCTAACCTAGCGGAGATTACCATAACTCGGTCACTTGACCGACTTTTCTGACATGTGTAAATGAGGAACGTACAAGACTTAGGTCAATATGTTAACCCATTCAGAACTTACGGCCAAAAACATGGATTATCAACACCATCTAGGCCCCATATATAATTTTTAGTACAAGAAAAATCCTAAGTGTACAACTGGCATAACATATTTATAAATTTACTGTCGTCAACTTCGCGGAGCGCTATTCGAAATTCGGTGTGCGCTTCGTCTGGTGTTGGATGTGATCTTTGGTTGCCACTTCCATGACTTCGTGGCTACGAAACATTAAACATCGTAAAGCCCTTGTCAAACCAAAGTAGTTCTCGAAAAGCCCGGCCGCGCCCTAAAAATTGTAAAAGGGGCTAGATCGGGCAACTTTCTTGCCGATTTATGTCTAAAGTAGGCCGCCTACAATCCCCCGGCCCGAGCCCGTCTATGAAATGCGTAAAAAGACTGTAAAAAGTTGTCGCTAGTACCCCTCAACGTTCGCACACAGTTCGAGCGCCTTCGGCAACATTTTCAAGGTAGTGAGGTACTAGTTTGGTGTGATGGTATTGGAAGCCTATCTGTCTTGCTACACATGTATGCTAAAATGCTAAAGGATGCATTTGCAGCGGGCGGTATTGTGGCGCCACATCTGAAAACGGATATAAAGTCGACTTTTGCGTTTCGTCAAGTTTGCAAAGCCTCATTTACCCCCTAGACATTTACCCCTAGGACACTTACCCCCAGGACTTTTACGCCCCGGACACTCCCCGCACCCCCAGGACTTGAACCCCCTACACCTCAAAATTTCAACCTGAGACTTGGAGATTAGATTTTGGTTATTTGCGCTACAGACAAACATAAGTGTCCGGGGGGGGGGGATGTCCGGGGTAAGTGTCGGGTTGGGTGGGGCGTAAATGTCCAGGGGTAAATGTCCTGATACCTTTACACCTCTAACAACTGGGGCTCAATAATCATAGCGTTGTGTGTTGACATGATTTTTAGAAATGCTTACGGGAGGTGTCAGACCTCCCTAAGTTTACGACGCTCCTTTATGTATAATACGGTGGCTTTGTGAATAGACCGTAACCTCTACGGGGGTGTTTACTGCACCGTAACTCCTTACGGTGGCTCTGTGAATAGGACGTAAGCAATTTACGGGACACTTTACGCAAATCATTTGACACCTGCTTTCAATTTGTATCTACCATTATCGACATCCACCAGATTTTTCTTCAGCTCTCTTCCTCTTGAAATGAAAATTGCATCCCTATAGGTTGGAATAGATTGCAAATATGCCTGTAAATCGCAGTCTTTAACGCGAGTTGCCATTCTGACAGCTGCTGACAATCACCACGCCAAAATGCACGTGAATAAATCCATGGCGGGCTAGAATAAGATAGTACCGTGCCTCGAGCGCAGGTGGAAAATGGCGCGGATTTCAAACTGGGTAATGTTAAGGTACCTTATTTATACCCAGGATCGTCCTGGGTAACAAAAAAGATTACCCAGAATACCCAGGGTAATAATGAGGTGGACCCAGGACGACATTAACCGATTCAGCCTCAGCTAGTGAATGGAATGAATTATGGAATGAAAACTAAACGCTTATTAACGCCAACATGCCAGAAGCACCCGTTATGAAGAAGATCACCAATAGAGCCCCTCCCGTTACACTGACGTTGACATCCGTTATCAGGAAGATCACCCATAGACAAACATGCCTGACCGATCTCTCATTTCACATGATGCGGCTGCATGTTGTCAAGAGGGTATTGACGCTGTCAGCTTCTATCATTGGCCACACTGTAGCGCCAACACCTAAAACGCAACATAAAATCCTTTTAATAATTTAGACAGACATCATGAACTTGTTTGAAATATTCCCATTTAAATGTTCCCGAGGAAATAGGTCAACGATATAAAGGCAAATTCGACATTTAATACGAAGCGAAAAAAGCTCTCCGCCTCGCCACAGACATCCTCTGTCCAAAACCTACACCTGATTTAATTATGCAGATTTTGGTCAGAGGTCAGTAGGTTTATTGTGTTTGATGATAACACCATCGAGGTCATATTTCGTGAAAACCACGGACTTGGCCTACTTAATATTTCTCTATTTGGGTAGAGTCACGAGTATTCATCCGCACCGGAAGAGGTTGTGTTCATGCGCGCCGAAGATGCTTGTGTTCGTCTCCAACGGGAGTAACTCCGTGGGTTCTTGAGGAGAAGCTCGAGTGCTTTTTTTTCTCAAAGGATCGTGGCACAACACTCGATGAGCGACTCCAGGTTTTTTACCCTAAGAAATCAGAAGTCGAAATTCCCTGTTAACTGTATTTATTTTTTATATACCGGTACCAAGGATAATGAACCCTAAATCTAGGGATGTGATCGGCGACATCGTCCGGGGCAGTATTAACTAATCGTGGTTGAATTTCAGGCTGAAAAATGAGTTATGTATCCGTATGGAAGATCACGTCGAGAAAACAAACTGACCTTGTATGGTCGTCGCCATGAGATCACATGATCACTTCTCTTGTCCAATCAGCGGCCGGACTTCGATTTTCAAATGGGAGGAATTGACGGATGGGAATGAGTGACTGGCTTTGTTCCTGATCGGCGTCCAGACCAGAATCTCTAGATTCGAAACAGCGGCTGGCTGACACTGATTAAATACGTTCATTCATGGCCATGGCACGCATACGTCTTTCGTACTTTTTGTGGTCTGTAGACCACCTCTAAACCGCTCAACAATCGATGCTACTTCCACGTAATTTTTCACCGCGGTGGAAAGGTTTTCATCGCGTGGAAAGTTTCTCACCGCGGTGGAAACGTTTTCACTGCGGTGGTAACTTCTAGAAATTTTACAAACCCCAAACAAACGAAATGGAACCTCGCAAAAAATGAAAATGCATTTTTTCTATCAATGAGGTCTATGGGGCTCCGCAGCCGCCCGACTTACGAACCTGAGGCTTAACGCAAGCAGTATGGGCGGTTATTACCGCACAAAGGAGATAGAGGAAACGGACACAAAAATGGGCAAGAGCTTTTATCCCTCAGCCCCAACAACGGCTGAAGGGATATTGACATTACGTGCAGTTTTCACGAAGTCACCTTAATGTGTGTTTAACTACAGACAGAAAAGTTATCTGTGGAATTATTTGACCAAGGCATGGAAATTGCATATAACACTAACCCGATCAAATTTGGACAATTTGCTCCCAAGATATTCAACAAAATGAGGTGTAGATAAATTAATGCTGATGGGTGTACATGTACACCCTTAGTCAAAAGTAAATAGACAGCGACTAAATTCAATGTTTCTTTTAATATTAATGAAACGCATTTTTTTCCTTTTTATACTCCCTCATAACTGCTTCGGCACCTCTTTCCACCGAAATGACCTGGGTATACAGTTTAGTGACTTTTTTGGTGAAAGATTGAAATTTGATCAAAAAAGGAGTTTTTTTATTATCGCCTCTGCAAAATCGAGAACCTGAAAATTTTACAGCTCTACTGTTTCCAGGCACAATGATATTTTGAAATAAAGAATTGACGCTTCTGCAACCAATTCATTGACGGTCTCTTACAAGCAATATTAGCGTTTTCCAGTTGCCAGTCTGAAACCACAATTATAACGAACCAGTTGTGATGTGGCAAGTTCAGGATCGCGAAAAACAATCGCTATTCATACTTGGCCAATTTGGAATTTCAGTAAGCGATAATGTGAATAACAATAAGGCATCAGTGGGACCGGGATGACGTTCCGACCTACAGGCGATTACCGCAGACAGCCAACCACAAAGCATGTTTGCCCTTTCAAAACTAAACCATAGTGCACAATACAGTCAAAAATAATGATGCAACGCAATGAATGTGGTTTCCCCCCGAGCATGTGCTTTGTGACAGAGAACTGATGAATATTCAACAGTTGGTCAGTATAAAACACGGACGAGCTCGTGGCAGATGGAACGTGGCGAACTGAACAAAAATCACTGCAAAGTCCCTCTGTAACTTTGTCCCCTTCAGATCCAGAAAGTTAGATTCTACCCAGAAACAAATCTGCTTCAAGATGGCATAGTTCCGATCACCAACAAATTTCGAATAAAAAATCACATTTTTTTATGAAAATTCAAACTTTCACAAAAATATCAGTTCAAAGGACAGCAAGATAATTTTGGTGTATAAAGGTGCCAACACAATTTTTATCAATCACAG
>NMRB01000070.1:1818-12600 GCA_002633025.1 Notospermus geniculatus
TATATGTTCTGTCTCACTGGTTCCCGATCTGACCGGTGTTGGAACGAACACCGGGAGATTGCGAAGCAGTCTGTACACCATTTGATGGTTCTATAAATATACTACAGGTGGCAGCACCTACCTGTAGCTGAAACGCGCAGGACACAGAGCAATGCATGTCTTTTCACTGGCGTTCTGTCGGTTTTCTGTTTCACTGAGCTGACTCTTGCAATGGTTTTTGAACACTGTGTTTTCATCTTGATCAACTGTATATGGAAGAAACGTTCCATTTCAACCTATCAATACCTAAGATGATCGCACAATATCTACTGCTAGGTGCATTATATCTGTTCTCTTGAGGTGAAACCGATGTGATATTTTGTATTGAATGTGCATTGTATAATGTTCTATGTTAATTCATGTTGATATTAAAATATTGTAAAAATATCATAATTATTGTTGTAAATCGGTCTGTAATGGATTAAATGATGAAAATTCCATAACATCTGCCTTTTTCGCTTTATATGCACAGGCCTCTGGGACATGCGAGGGCAAGATGACCCCTTCATTCGGCTGGTCACGAACACATCTAGAGGTTCTTGACGTGACGTCACATTTCCATGACGACACGATGTCGCCATATTTGCCGTCAAAATGTCAAGCGACGTCACGGCATGAACACAGCGTCAACACACAGATCGTGACGACAAAATTTCATGACGTGATAGTTTTGACGTCGTCGCCGGCCATTTGACGGCCAACATGGCCGATTCTTTGCAGTCACGTGACCGTTGTGACGTCAGTGAAGAACTTTTATATGTATTCTTCCAATACGCAGACGAACATTCTGATATCACTCATCCCCATCGCAGGATCTCAGACGCCTGAGCCAAACACACCTGCCGTGAAACAAACACACAACTTAGAGAGATAATCCCAGGCCATTGTTATAACATGGTACACAGGTGGGTTTCCATAGAGATTGTTGTTTACAATGGATTCATTGCGTTTCCCACGCCACTTAATTTCGAAATTATTGGTGTTACGTTGATTTTTAAACGATTTCTCCTGGTTCAATAGATCTGGTAGCACAAGGAAATGATTATTTGTTCGTCCACTTCGGAATGGAAGGAGACGTTTTTTATCACACCTGTTCACTCAAAGCTGACGTTATCCGAAATATCGCGAGGATATGCGAGTGTTCGCAGCACTATTGCCGATCTCTTTCGGGTGAAAAATACGGTAACTGAGAACCGAACGGTAGAGCGATAATTTTGGCTCCACAGATATTAGGCAGGTTTAGAAATCAAACGATAAACGTTAATTTTACAACAACGTTATTTTTCATACTACACATACTGCATTTTCGGTGCAAAATAACGTTGTCGTTAACGTTTATCTTTTGATTTCCAAACCTCCCTAATATTCAGCGAGTAAACGTACAGACAGCAGGAGGAAACTGGAGGAAACCAGGGTTGCCAGAACGAATCGCGCCCTATGAGCTATGACATGAAGGATGGCTCCGACCTGGGGTACAAACCGGGACCTCAGTGGTGGCAGGCGCCGATGTTTGCACTGCACCACTCTGACGTTTTCGAGAAGATCGCGGGCACCGACCACTGGAGATGCAGGGGCGAATCCAGGACTTGGGAAAAGAGGGTGCTAGGAACATTGAAATTTGCGCCCAACTGCAGAATTCCACAGTCGATTTTACAGATTTGTTGGCCAAAAGGGGAGGCGCGCGACCGGTGCGCCCCATCTGGATCCACGCCTGAGATGACGTCACAATGACATGCCGCGCTGCCACCGAAACCATGATCAAATTACTATGGGAGACTTAGCCGAATTTGCTATGTATCCGCTTTCTTAGACAAGAGAAATCAAATCTAGCCATATTCTCACGCTCTAAACCAACATGCATCACATTCTCTCCTGCTTCCTTTAAAAGTAATCAGAAGGTGGATCTAATCCCCACCCCCGGGAGAAACCAGTGCACCATACGCCATAATCCGTGTTCGACACACCGATTACACGCGCAGCACGTGACTGACACGTGCAAGGAGACTTTCCATATTTCGAAATGATTCTAGATTAAACATGATTGTAAACCAACCACGTGCTGTAACCCTTTGATTCCTTCGCACTGTTCTTCATTCTAGCTTACCATCTGTGCTGGCAACTTAGGCTTCTACCACAACACAAGGAGTCCGTATGACCGACTGAGGCGACACTCCAGGTATCATGCCATCATTCCATATTTGGTATCTTGCCATCAACTGGACAAACGTCAGTTCCAGTTTGCCGTACCATGAGGAGGTATGGCCGTCTTTGAAAAGTGTCACGACACCCACAAATTCTAAAAACGGGGCTGATGTCGAATTGTAGGTTGCCATGAGGCTCGCGTTACCGTAGTAACCGAGGTTTTAGCGTATTGAAGGGTTTCTTCAACTGCTGACCCTTGCCAAAAGGTTGAACGATACCTAAGGTCAAAGTGAGGAAATCAGGGTTACGTCACACGTTGTTGAGATGTGCCCCCGCCACCAATCACCCTCCGTTACTGGAATACTATGTATAGGCTAAACAGTATAGCCTGGTCGGCTGGTCACAGCCTACCCCCTACCCCCTCCCGCCCACTTTGACGCAGCCATCCTTTTGTGCGTTGTCCGTGCATACGATAATAGTACAGATTGATAATAATGATGATAATAATAATAATATAAATAATAATAATACGCCGCGCTCGAAACCAGCGCGGCCCAGACCGTAATCGTGCATTTTGTTAAAGCGGATGGTTGCGTCATGCTGAAATGAAAAGACGGATTAGTTACATGACGCTGAAATGAGGATGATTAAACATTCATGGGAGGGAGCCAAGTATATGTATACATGAGAACCTGAGGAGAAGAGGTAGGCCTCCATTTCCTAACCGAAGACATGTATACACCAACCCAGGAAAAAATGAAGCGTGAACTTTATGGTTGAACCATGAACTGCGGCCAAGTAACAGTGTTATTTGTCCGCAGTTCGCGGTTCAACCATAATGTTCATGCTTCATTTTTTCATGGGAATAGGGACACCTCAAATTACTGGGCAGGTGCGCAGGTCGCACCCGCCCAGGGCAGGTGCAGGGCTCACCCGCCGGTGGAGGCAACCTCCGGTCCCGATCAACCGCGGTCGCCATGCTGAAAATGGAAGGCATGCATACAAAAACGAACGAAATCTGGTTCTAAGTGTGTCATGCGACACATTTAGACGCAGATTTGACCAATGACGCAAATTTAATCAATGACGTCAGGAGAATTGACCAATGACGTAAGCACTTTCATCCCATAACCAATGACGTCATCAAAATGAAGTTGGCCTCTCTCTCGTGAGTGATTCAGGGACTCCTTCTATCTGAAATGCAACACATAAACAAGGAGACTGAATAGAACAACGAGAGTCAGAGTTTACCGAAACGTTGGGGAGGATTTACGTTTTCTCATTATTGTCTTATTCAGCCTTTACAGGTGTTGATTTGTGCCAGTGAAACCATGCAGGAGTTGGGTCGTGATAGGGATCTAGGCCAACCCCCTTCGAACCCAGGAACACCAGCGTTTACCCCAGTTTCCAAGTTCCATGTTAGTGATGCAAGTGCAGCTGGTATTCCTTCATTGAGTGCTGGGGAGGGTTCAGGTCCACTGAGAAGCTTCCTATTGAATGAATGAATGAATTTATTTAGAACATAATAGTTACAAAGAAGAAGAAGGGCTGACGCCGAAGGCATTAATAGCCCTAATACATGTAAATAAAATGTAATAAATAATGATGATGAACATAGGACAATCCAGAGTATAAACAAAATTAGGAAAATAGCAAATAAGGAGGGAGAAAAGCAACAAACAAACACGTACTCAGGAGATAAGGTGTTGGCTACGGAACTGGATCAGTTACCTATTAGACACAGCACAGACGTAGTGGGCAGAAAGTGATAATATTAATTTATTTACTGACAAAGGCAGCATATCGCTGCCGTTGAGGATAAGATCCAGTTTCGCAGTCAACCCCAACCTACATGTATCAAAAGCTAAATGGTTAAATGAAGGCAGCAAACCAAGGTCTGAATAAAATTTAGTACGACTTTCATTAAGAAGAGGGCATTGGAGGAGAAGGTGTAAGGTGGTTTGAGCACGGTATCCGCACTCACATGAAGGGTCATTAACGCCAGTAAAATTGTGAGAATACAAATGACTTTTAAAATTTAAATCACACTTAGTTCTGTTAAAAAATATTTCTTCCTGTCGAGTAAGACCGAGTTTTGACGTGGTGAGAGGATTCTTTTTGCCTTGAAGCTTCCTACCTGTTTCCCACGTCTTCGGTGAGGACTTCTGGAACAAAAGTATCCAGAATCATAATTGTTCAGTCAGTGTTCAACAGTTTGTCCTTTGAATTCCATTTGAATTGACACACACAGTAATCCACAGTATAATCCAAAGAATCTCCCGCGTCTTCACCTCACCAGGTCATCAAGAGCTGAAAAAAACGAATACATGTGCTGTTAATGTCAGCTTAAATCCATTAATATAAATAAAAAATTATTTACGTGAAAAAAGTCATCTCTGTCGCAAGGCCCAGTGCCACCGACTGAACGGACTTTCAAGAGCGGTGGTACACGCTCATCCACCACTTGTTTCAAATATAATACAATCTCAAATCAATAAAATGTCATGTGAAGGGAGAAACTGTACTTACTTAGATTTCCGAAATCAGTTGCAGAAGGAGAGTCACAACAGTTTATTCCACGAAGTCCGATTGAATCAGCACTCACGATTGATTTCACATTTCCGATTGAATAAGCACTCGCGATCCATTTCACATATCCAGATTGAACAAGCACTCGCGATCAATTTCACATATTACGATTGAATAAGCACTCACGATATATTTCACAAAAGTGTTCCCATTGAATAAGGTGCTAAGCACTCGTGATCGATTTCACATATTACGATTGAATCAGCACTCACAATTGATTTCACGAATTCCGATTGAATCAGCACTTTCGATAGACTTCACAAAATGTATCACATATCCCTGAGCCACGTGTTCACTTCGGCAACTTATCGGTTTTCGGTAAACTCCGGAAGACACCCTTTGTGTGGGAAGTTGATCAGGACCGGGATGTCAGATTCATTTCAATAGTTTTAACCAGTAGTGACACCTATTGAGGCAGTGAGTTATGGTCGTCGTTGGAATTACTCGTTAGATATTGTTGGACCAAGATTACTCAACAGGGCTATCATAATCTAAATGCCTGCTGTACACGATCAAATTTTTCATCCAAGAATTTTCCGATTATGCGCAATAAAGACCTACATGTGGGTTTATACATGTACATTGAAGCCCCAATCCTAGGCCCTGAATCTGAATTTCAAAAAAATGGATGACAAATTTGACAGTGTACAGCGGGCATAAGATGTCCAATCTGATGACTCAGAGGCAGGGTCTGACATCGGACATTTGCACTTTGTTTTTTCGCCTGCAGGCAAGTAACATTCCGCCTGTTAGCGGTGCGGATTTCCGACATGAAAGACTAGGCTCGATCACGACGTAGAATATGGCCGCATTCGAAGTCATGAAGATTGTTACTCTCTGTGTGGACTTCATTAAAGTGACGTCTCCGCGATGGCTGAAATTTAAAAAAATACTTGATAGATGTCGCTTGTGAAGATCCATTTTCCTACTTTCAGTAGGCGCAATGCCGGACAGTGTGCGTTGATAATCGTGGCCGCCATTTTTTTGTATGATTGAGCCGGATTTTCTAGTTTTTCGAAATCAATTTCATAGCTGCTTGCTCGCTAAAATACCTTTGTGCAGTTTTTGGCGGCTTACCGAACTTACTTTCTGATTTAAAAAAGCTTCTGACGGGGTCAGAGAGAACTTCCTGGAGAAGCCAGATTCCATGACAAAATGGTAACAGAATGGCGGCCGGCCGCTAAGAGCGGTGGGTACAAGTTCAACAAAACTTTGTTTCAAAAATATCATCCCAAATCAGAAAATGCCGAATGGAGAAAAATAAATTGTACTTAACATAGGTCTCCGAAATCGTTACATGTATGTCCGCCGTACACGATCCAATTTTTCATCTAATTTTTTGAATGTGCTCAATAAAGGCCTACATGTGCGTTTCTACATTGAAGCCCATACAAGCCCGGAATTAAAAAAAAATGGATGAAAAATTTGACCGCGTGCAGCGGACATTAGAAGGAGAGAGAAAGCTCAGTCAACTGCACGACACTGGGACCACACAGGAAATGATCGAAACAGGCCGAGTTCCAGAGCAAACTGACCTCGGTTATCTGGGTGCGGCCCTATTCATCACGAGACGGAGTATAGGCCTACTCAGGCCCGCCCGATTGCGCACGACATGAACATGTTGGTAAAGTTTCGGTCTGTTATATCACGGTATTTTTATTTTGTTATGTCAAGACAGCAGATGATGTCGGATTGATTTTTTCAATCGGTAGAAAGACTTTTGTAAATCAGCACATCAACACATGCAGCTGACCACCGCATGACCCAAGTTACGTCGACACTACGAAAGGCACATTGAAGATCGCTTACATAATGTAATGCGCAAGTAGTCTGCAAAGAACGGACTGTTTGTTATTCAATCAGTATCAAAGGTCATTGAAATGAATTATCAGGAGCAGTCAGCCGCGCGTATTGCCGAAAGATGGCAGCAAAGTTCTAGCGGACCAATACACAGGAAAATCCACGTGATTGGTGCTCGATCAAGAATGAATGGGTCCGCTGTAATATAATGTAACATGCATTGAATATTGCCGTAGTGACACCTATTGGTCAACTCACTGACATACTGACAGCTCCTATTGATGTCCTTTTAAGGACCCCGGTGTGGCAGGCGATAACAGTCCGACAAGCTGAAAATATTAGCGAGGTTTCGCAAGCGCCCGGTTAGGCCATACGGCAACGTTTATCTATTGTTTCAGTACACCCACAAAATAGATAATAGGGCCTAAGCGGGCGCTTGCGAAACCTCACTAATGCCAGACATACACAGACGTGCCAGACAGTGTGGAAAATAAGGGTCACCTTGTGAACCAAAAAGAGCCACTCATGGAGGGGGGGGGGGGTCACCATTATTGTCGGCTCGTTGACTTTGAATCAAAGGCCTCAAGGCAGTGTTTGTGTTGGTAATCTAGGAATGATTGCAAGGAAAAAACATATCATAGATTTGTTGAATATTCTTTATAAAACTATAGGTAAACTTTGCTGTACAATGTCCCAACTGCTTGCGGCCTAAATCGTACACCTGCCGACAGTTTTTGATGCCAAGACTGTCTCTCATAGGCTTCATTGAAATCCGTTTTTCCTTGACGTCGAGTACCGTATTTACGAATAACTTTACGTGTTAAAGAAAGTCAACATGGAGCGTGTGCTTGTCGAATCAGACTGCGGTTTTCAAAGCTTTGCACAAGTGTTTGCCTGTTTGCCAAACGGAGTGCAAGGATCCAAAGGCAAGGATGACTTGAAGGAAGTGTATCAGGTAAATATTAATCCCATGCAGAATCAGAGTTCCGGCCAGACTTTGCCAGCAGCCCGAGTCTACACCCTTATTTCACTGGTGCTTCGTGTCTACGTAAAATGCAAGTATGTGCGGATTATTACAGGGACTTTTGGCAAGGCTCCGTATCGTTGACCCGTGTCACGCACTTTACGTATCGAGCTAATGCATTTTCTATTAAAGTCATACGTCATACGTGATACGGATCGACCGATAGGGAGCCTTGCCAAAAGTCCCTTTCAGTAACAATACAACGTCCAAAAAGAGAGCGGCCACGCGGCATTGCCGATTTATTTGCAGTGCGAAATAGCACTCAATTCAGAGTACGATTTCTTCATGCTCTGACGATCCCGCCACTATCCCCCCTTGGGGAGCCTCAAAGTCACAATCAATGAAAGTTTATCTATATTTCATACATGACTTATCACTTCAATGGGTCTGACATAGAGATATCAAAAAGTAAAAGGGAACAGCCACAACAAACGAGGCGAACATACACTTCAATACACTTACACCCGCGGGGTAGAGGAAAGCGTGACTCTTGACCAAGGATGATCGATACCTTAGTGAGGACACCCAGTTTCTCGCTACATCCCTAACTTTGAGCCTGTACATTCACCAGGAAATTGACATGGACGAGTCGAGGGGATATTGGAAAGACGTGCTGACAATTCTGGACGACTACAGCGCCAAGGATTACAAGGTAAGGGAACATAAAGGTGCCTACAGGTCGACATTACGTCTTGAAGCAACTCGCGGCAACTAGCTTTCCGGCGATGGAAGCAACTCGGAGTAACTGATCAGTTGCCAATTTTGTCCACCTGAGCGCGCTTGCGTCTCCGAGCAACTGCCGGATGCATCATGAGCGTGCTGTTCGAGGTAACTGCCAGTTGCTCCGAGTTCCACTCAATCGCTGAAATGTCGACATGCGCGTGGTGGGTTTTTGATCTGCGACGGGTCCGTCGAGTTGCTTCAAGACGCAATGTCGGCCTGTGGGCACCTTTAAACCGTACCTTCGATATGTAGGCGCCACAGCATTCCTAGTTGACTGACAAATTCAACGATGCGAACTTGTCGCTAGGTTTATAAGATTTTCTTCTTGTTGATCAGTATGGACCGAACCCGACAGCCCAGGGTTTACCTCGTATCATTGCGTGGCAACGTCAAGTTATTCCAGGGGCAAAATCTCTGAAGATTAATACAACGACAGCAAATTCTCTCATTAGATAAAAATACTCGCTGTCGCTATTACCATGATTACTGTTTCTGTTGTCAACACTTATAGGTTTGCCTCAAAAGGGATGGCGACCACTCGTACACTCCCGGCAACTCGAACGATACTTTACTGAACACGTAGGCGTTCAGCCTTTTCTAAGTAACGTGGCTTTTTTATAAAGATATACCTATTTCGTTCACAGTTTTGACACGTTTGAATGGGTATTATCATCATATCGTGGCGCCTTGCCGTGAATTCTATATCAAACATCATGTCTTGCCACAAGTGCATTGTCATGTACGAAATAAAGTACTTGAGTCGACTTGTGTCTCTGTACAGCTTATTTGCTGTAATTCATATTATTGGAGATACCATTAATATCACGTTTTTTTCTGTAGTTGAGCTTATTGCATGCATACTTTCGTTTCCTTCATCAGTCGCTGTTCGATTTGCCAGATCGTAAAAAATAATGTACATGTACGAGGAAGTAGTGATGTTGACGAATAATAACAACGATAACAAAATAGATAAAAAATCTTGGAGCGGCAGGTGGCCAGAGGTATCCAAGTCCAACTTGCCATTAATGTCTTCAAACAAGTTGCCAATAGCGTTAGCTTTAGCGTTACTGTTGACGATCTCCTGGTGGGAGACTTTACTGCCGTTAGAGGCCGCCTGTGAGCGGTCCTAGAACGTCACAAAATTTCACGTCACAGACGCAAGTCATGGCGTGATGACGTTGTGGCGTGCAGTTCTTTTCTGTGACGTCACATTCCACGACGTTCTGGGACTGCTTACTGGTGGTGGCCTCTAACGGCAGTAACGTCTCCCATTATGTCACATGGGGTTCAAATCCACCCCTAACATACCCCTACCTTTCCAGCGCGAACCCCTCACCCTGGACGCCATCAAGACGATAGACCTTCGACCCTCCATGGTGAAAAGACAGAAAACATTGGTGTTGGATGAATACATGAGACTGAAGGCGATCGATACCAAGAAGGTTCGTAGCTCCGGTTTCCCCCAACATCATTTTGAATTGAATTGACATGGAATACAATGATACTGAATACCTCTTTATTTTCCCTGGTTCACCTTGTATAAGCACGATAAACGTTTATTTCAGATAAATCCCCCGCCGTGTCTCGAGGGACAACGTCTACGTCGGGAGAAGACCTTGGTCGGTGAGTTGATTGCCAATTAGCCAGGAATGCATAGAAAAGATGAGAGTCATTATTTTCTCCCATGACACACCTTGCCAATCAAATGAAAAGTTTGAACTGGTTTGAACTGATAGATGAGGTTCCTGTCTCTGGCGAACGGTGGCGCTACTCTGCCTAACACAAGTTTGGTTCTGACAGTATATTCTTCCGTGACGTCATTAGCATGTTTGTGCACTCACGTGATTGGTGCCATGGATTGGAGGATAGACTTGGTGTCAAAAGGTTATCAGTTATTGCATGGAGGTTTGGTTTTAAATTCTTTCTCCTTGTTTCAGAGGATCCCTGGAGGTGTGGAAACGGTACATCCAAACAATGAAAAACTCGCATAACTTTTTATCCCGACAGGCGGCGCTGCGAGCGGTTGTACCGAAAACGTCAAAATCAGAGAGAAGCAATGCAATGACGTCGCGTCACGACGTCCTTGACGCAGTGCAACACGGACGACACGTCGAAATAGGTCCAACCGCTAACAGCGCCTCCCAGTGGCGGTAGTTCTGCAGGTTCCTCATCTTTGCACTCCACGCGGATTCCAAGGCGGCGCCGCCGCAGGCGTCATGCATGATGTGGTCGTAATGTTGGTACCAGACAACGGATTATACAGAACGCCTGAGGTATCAACGGCAGCTTGAGTGGCCTGGGATTAAAAAGCCAATGGAACACTCAGGCCCGTATTTTAGAATGCTCCTCAAGTTAAAGGAGTTCCTCAAGGCTATTGTTCTCAACAGGAGAACAATAGCTTTGAGGAACTCCTTTACCACCGTGGAGAATCGGCAGCAGCCTTTCCGAGTAGCAGCAACCCTCTC
>NMRB01000070.1:16107-29319 GCA_002633025.1 Notospermus geniculatus
GAAATATCAAGTCGATTTGATGACGATAACATTGTTTTTGCAGCCTCCCAAAAAAGTTGTGTGTCAGATCAGGTTGTGGATGGGATATGAATGCTTTGTTGATTGGGCAGTTTTGCTCTCAAAGTCACCCGTTTATTTCCATGAAGAAAAGTTTTGATTCTCGTGAGACCATTTTTATATGTTAAAGTAAACGTCTGTACGTATGTGTGTGAAATATCAAGTCGATTTGATGACGATAACATTGGTTTTGCAGCCTCCCAAAAAGGTTGTGTGTCAGATCAGGTTGTGGATGGGATATGAATATGTTTTGTTGATCGGGCAGTTTTGCTCTCCAAGTCACCCGTTTATTTCCATGAAGAGAAGTTTTGATTGTTGTGAGACTATTTTTATATGTTAAAGTAAAAAAATGTATATGTCTGTTAGTATGTGTGTGAAATATCAAGTCGATTTGATGACGATAACATTGGTTTTGCAGCCTCCCAAAAAAGTTGTGTGTCAAATCAGGTTGTGGATGGGATATGAATATGCTAAATTGTTGATCGGGCAGTTTTGCTCTCAAAGTCACCTGTTTATTTCCATGAAGAAAAGTTTTGATTCTTGTGAGAACATTTTTATATGTTAAAGTATACGTCTGTACGTATGTGTGTGAAATATCAAGTTGATTTGATGACGATAACATTGTTTTTGCAGCCTCCCAAAAAAATTGTGTGTCTGATCAGGCTGTGGATGGGATATGGATATGTTTTGTTGATCGGGCAGTTTTGCTCTCAAAGTCACCCGTTTATTTCCATGAAGAGAAGTTTTGATTGTTGTGAGACTATTTTTGTATGTTAAAGTATATGTCTGTACGTATGTGTGTGAAATATCAAGTCGATTTGATGACGATAACATTGGTTTTGCAGCCTCCCAAAAAGGTTGTGTGTCAGATCAGGTTGTGGATGGGATATGAATATGCTTTGTTGATCGGGCAGTTTTGCTCTCAAAGTCACCCGTTTATTTCCATGAAGAGAAGTTTTGATTGTTGTGAGTCTATTTTTATATGTTAAAGTATGTCTGTACGTATGTGTGTGAAATATCAAGTCGATTTGATGACGATAACATTGGTTTTGCAGCCGCCCAAAAAAGTTGTGTGTCAAATCAGGTTGTGGATGGGATATGAATATGCTTTTTTGATCGGGCAGTTTTGCTCTCAAAGTCACCCGTTTATTTCCATGAAGAAAAGTTTTGATTCTTGTGAGAACATTTTTATATATTAAAGTATACGTCTGTACGTATGTGTGTGAAATATCACGTCGATTTAATGACGATAACATTGTTTTTGCAGCCTCCCAAAAAAGTTGTGTGTAAAGTTGTGTGTCAGATCAGGTTGTGGATGGGATATGAATATGCTTTGTTGATCGGGCAGTTTTGCTCTCAAAGTCACCCGTTTATTTCCATAAGAGAAGTTTTGATTGTTGTGAGACCACTTTTATATGTTAAAGTATACGTCTGTACATGTACATGTACGTATGTGTGTGAAATATCAAGTCGATTTGATGACGATAACATTGTTTTTGCAGCCTCCCAAAAAAATTCTTTGGTTCTGCGTCATTTACGTAATCCCGTTTCGCATCTGGCAGTAAAGAGCAATGGTTGCTTGCAGTAGGCCGTTGCCAGCGATGAGCAACGAAACTCCCTGACCTGCCTAGCTATCAAAATCGTTCCATTTACAAATGAAGAACAAAGGGACTAGTTTCTAAGACAAGGACGAGGACGGACAAGTAGGCCTAGTCTACCCATCATGCGCCACTTACCCTCTCCACGATGACGAAAAGTTTCTGCAAACAGCAGACGTTGGTCGTCTTTGCTGATGGATTCCATGCGATTGTGTCAAAATCTTACACGAATGGATGCGCCGTCGTGTCCTATCCGAACTCCCACCAAAGTTTCGATCCTCCTGAGTGATGATGCCAAAATTTCGAAATCGGTCTCTGTTCTCCATAGGCCTACTTCCAGATTCAGACCCCACTTTAGGTTACCGTCTGCTCTCTTTACATGGAAATAAACAGCGGAGGTCGCCCCTTTTTGTGAGAGAAATCGGTGAGGATGTGGACGTTTATCAACCAATGTAGGCCTAGGCCTAAAGGGAAACCTCTTGAACCTGTCGACGACCTGAGCAGAGCAGAATGACGACCTAACTGCACGTACACGTATGTACGTTAGTCAATCATTCCATACTTTGTTTGTCAATAACATAGAGCATGATGAAGAAATATCAAGTCGATTTGATGACGATAACATTGTTTTTGCAGCCTCCCAAAAAAGTTGTGTGTCAGATCAGGTTGTGGATGGGATATGAATATGCTTTGTTGATCGCGCAGTTTTGCTCTCAAAGTCACCCGTTTATTTCCATGAAGAAAAGTTTTGATTCTTGTGAGACCATTTTTATATGTTAAAGTATATGTCTGTACGTATGTGTGTGAAATATCAAGTCGATTTGATGACGATAACATTGTTTTTGCAGCCTCCCAAAAAAATTCTTTGGTTCTGCGTCATTTACGTAATCCCGTTTCGCATCTTGCAGTAAAGAGAAATGGTTGCTTGCAATAGGCCGTTGCCAGCAATGAGCAACAAAACTCCCTGACCTGCCTAGCTATCAAAATCGTTCCATTTACAAATGAAGAACAAAGGGACTAGTTTCTAAGACAAGGACGAGGACGGACAAGTAGGCCTGTCTACCCATCATGCGCCACTTACCCTCTCCACGATGACGAAAAGTTTCTGCAAACAGCAGACGTTGGTCGTCTTTCCTGATGGATTACATGCGATTGTGTCAAAATCTTGCACGAATGGATGCGCCGTCGTGTCCTATCCGAACTCCCACCAAAGTTTCGATCCTCCTGAGTGATGATGCCAAAATTTCGAAATCGGTCTCTGTTCTCCATACTTCCAGATTCAGACCCCACTTTAGGTTACCGTCTGCTCTCTTTACATGGAAATAAAGAGCGGAGGTCGCCCCTTTTTGTGAGAGAAATCGGTGAAGATATGGACGTTTATCAACCAATGTAGGCCTAGGCCTAAAGGGAAACCTCTTGAACCTGTCGACGACCTGGGCAGAGCAGAATGACGACCTAACTGCACGTACACGTATGTACGTTAGTCAATCATTCCATACTTTGTTTGTCAATAACATAGAGCATGATGATTAGGGCCTAGTAACCATAACCATGACCAATTATCAATTCGTCAAGACCGGTTCTTGGAAAGTCCATTGTACCGGTGTAAATTATTGGCTTCAGTGGTTAGAACATTTGGGGCCGTATTTTAGAACGTTCCTTAACATTAAGGTCCACTTAAATCTATTGTTATCGATGGTTTTACAATAGACTTAAAGGTGCTCTAGTTCGAATTGTAAACATTACGGTGTGCCACCTATTGTCAACTTCTGGTACTAACAAAATCAGATAAAATCGAATTAAATCTCGCCTTTCGCAACTTTTTGTTTGTTTTTGAGCGTCAAATCATAAATATATTTCAGTTACAAGAATATTTATCAAGATAGATATAAAAATAGATAACATTAATGTTTTGGTATACACGGTGCTGCCACCTGTCCGAGGAAAAATAACTATTATAATCAACCATGTAAATAAACAAACCGTAATGTTTACAATTCGAACTAGAGCACCTTTAAGGTCGACCTTAACGTTTTCCAAAATACGAACATAGGCCTTTTTACAAAAAAACACCGCGACACCCAGCGGGGGACTTCAATCCAACCCTTCTATTGTAAATAAATACAACAACTGAGTACTTTTAGAAAAATACACTCTGTTATTCATTGACCAATGGATATCATTTTACTGTTACATGTAATTATTTACAAAATATCGAATTCGTCTTTTTACATTAATAATATTCCCGAAGTGTTTCCAAAAAAATTCTGAGCCGTCTCCCCTCGTCTGACACGTTTAGAATGACGATAGCGTTTAGAATGACTGTCTAGTTTTATGGCAATGCGCATTTCGGTACATAAACAAACATATGATTGTTCTAGAAAATACATTGTTTTAACGAAGGGGGATATTTAAACAAAATGAACAAGTACATGTACATTATTATAATACCATATAATATCGTCTATGAAATGCTTGGATAGTGTATGACTCTACTATCCTAAATTAGAAATGCTTTCCCTTTCACACACCTCACACACCTGCGCTTTCCCTGATTGTTCCTTATTTCCCAGTCTTCCGAGTGAGAGAAATTGATACTGAATAGCCTAGCATGGTCCTAAATGTGTAAGTATAACCCCACAGGCCTTTCTCTCAAACTCTCTCACACGCTATAATTCAATTTCCTAGCTTTTTGTCCTACATTCCTATACTTGTATTATCCTTTCTTCATTCCTAAATTGTTATTAAAGCGAACCGAAAGCGAAAAAATTTCATTTAGAAATAGAATTTGAAAGGGGACGAATTTTCAGGAAAAAATGTAAACAAACTTCTCCAGAATGTCAACAAAGAAATTTTCGTGCATTTTGATTGGCTGAATTTTGTGTTTACAAACACCAGCCAAATGTAAACAAAATCCGCTATCGATTCGCTTTAAGTGTAAGCATACGTGATTTTCTATTCCTATTCCTAAGAATTTAAAAGTAATGCCTTTTCACAGGTTTTTAAAACATCCGTGTTTGATGTCCATTGAAACGCAACCCCAGCATTCTAAAACCCGTCTCCCTAGCATCAAAAACAGATAAAATCTTTATCTATTTTTGGTAGTACATGTATGTAATTTGGATGATGATATGTGTTTTATATGTGCATCCGGATATCGATGCAAAACCGAGTATTCAAAATATGTAGATTCATTAAAAAATAACTAATAGACTTTGTCAAATCATGATGATTGTATCACATTACGCAGCATGTTTTTTAACGACTTCTTTTTGCCCGAAAATGAATTTTGCAAAAGCCTGTTCGATAGATGTTTGAGGTAGTTTTTTTTGGTCGTGATGGGCCTTCTTCCAGAAGGGGTTATCTGATGACCTGAGGTCCTCGAGTGCTCTAGGTGTCCAGACTTGTAACAGCACATCAAAAGCAACCTCTTTTTCGTACCCTTTAAAAACAGCAGTATTTGGGGCTCCAGGACCTTATTCACGAAGCTTTCGTAACTTTATACGGGAGTGCGTAAACTATTGTCCATTTGCGGGCAACCTATTGTTCACTATCAACCCGGCAAAGGATTTGCGTACTTATGGTACGGGGGCTTTGTGAATCAAGTCCCAGACACATAACACCCTCGTCGTCAACGGCCACATCAGCTTCGAATATGCCCAAATTTCATAATGCTAATAATTACGTCATGTACAATGTAATACAATTTACATAAAACATTCACCGAAATAAAAGTTACCCTAATGGCAGTGTTCCGCTTATCACTGGCCGCATCAGCAACATAACACATATTTTGTTCCGCTTTATTCAATTGGGTGTGTCCCTGGTCATATCATGAGGTTTCACACGCGAAAAACAACCGTATTAACAAAATATCATGATACGACAGTACTTATTGTTGTCGGGTGCGTCCCATATCAACAGTCTCGCACACAAAAGAACAACTGCATCTTAAACAAAATATCACGATGTGACCTCACAGATATGTTGTTGGCTGTGTCACGTACTCTTAAGTCTCACACAAAGATGCCGTTATTTTACCAAATGTTCACACTATTTTTTGACCTCGCTCTTAGCTTGGCGCACGCAGAAGAATAACGCTCAGTCGTATTTGGAAAAGGCTATTTGCAGTGGCTCAGCCACAAAACTTTGCAGTGTGGCCCCGATGGCACAGCCGTATTCAGGCTGCAGTGTGCGACCCAATCGGTTTGATATTTGGTACAGCACAAGGCTGTACGATCACCCGCACATAGTCTCGCTTGGCCAGACGCTACGGGCTCACCCCTTCGGTAAGTCACAGTCCGTGTCTGGCTCTTTTAGAGATTAACAGTCGTGAAGACCGCGTGGTGGCAGCACAGGCGCCGGCACTTCTCATTTCGCTCAGTTTCGCGGAATTTCCGCGGCAATTATGAGTGAGAAAGCGTGGTGATTGGCTGGAGCCCAGTGGAGTGCCATCTAGTAGTGTTCACGGCTTTTGAGCCCCAAAAGTGCGAGTGTGTGGAAGACCGGGACGTCGGATACACATTGGGGCCGAGTGTAACCCGCACATGGCGCAGCAACGTTTTTGAGGCCCTACGAACGAAATAGCGCTGTGCAAATACTGCTGAGCAATATTCGTCTGTGTACACCCAGCTTTATTGCACTGTATGTCGATCGCATTACTGGTCGTTAACTACATTGTATAGTGTAAGTAGACTAGTGCGCTACCATGTATGTATGTAGGCCTACAACTAAAAATAGAAATCATTCTAACATACAAAATACGAAATAGAGAGCAGTGTGCATAAGATACTAATGTACAAATCTATCAAAAGTACATGTATGAATCATAAAAAAATAATAAATCAAGGACGATGTAACAAAATTAGTGAAATCTAACTGTCTGCAGTTGTGATCATACATGTACGGCTGTACACAAATCGATATACATGTAAACTAATAAATCACGGATGGTCTAAAAATGACAGCAATTACTAACACCTAACTGCATGAAGTTGTGAAAGTTGTGATTAACCCATCACTCTGTCGAGGACTGGGCCATATGGGATTAAAGCGAATGGCTCGCGGGGGTTTGTTTACATTTTTGGTGGTACCTTCCATAGAGAGTGAATCTAGCCTCCAGGCAAAGCCGTGCTCCAGCCATATGCAACACCTGTGCAAATGTGCGAATGTAAACACTGGGGACGAGGTTCCATTAAAAATTTGTTAAAATGGGTTAATGACGTTTTCAAATTCAGTAGGTCAAGATGTACATTTTGTACTATTCCCATTGGTTTTGAAGCGGCAGATTTTGCAGAATGCGCCTCCGAAGTTTGGCTGTCTAATGCATTTCCCATTAAACTAAAATCCTTCTTTTGCCTTTTTCTCAAAATGGTGCTTGATATCGATGACCAACTGTCATGGCGCCACAACAAACCCCGCGAGCCATTCGCTTTAATCATCCCTGGCTCCTCGTGTCCGTCACATGGGACAATAAGTCGTGGTGCCTTTGCTACATGTAGGGCAAGTAAAAGACCCCCATCACAGGGGAGCTATTATTATAGCAATCCAATTGAGATGCATGAATTTGTTTGAGACGGTAGAAAGTCCCAATAATTTCAAAACAATTACTTACATGTACATTCTCAATGAACAGTGGTATCGTGAATTTTACATCTGTTGTGCGTGCAGTAAAAATGTTCACGCGATATTTGTGAGAAAAATAATAAGGCTAGTTTACATGTATATACATGAAATACAAAACATTAATTACACTAATTACAAGTCAAGTTAACCAATCCCGTCCACTCGCCTGGAGTGTGATATCTCAGTTCCCTTGACTGGCTTTATTACCAACTTTCTGTGACAAGAGGAGCATTCAGCCGCGCTTATTGCCGAAAGATGGCAGCAAAGTTCCAGCGGACGAATACAAAAGATAGTCTCCTGACTGGTGCTGAGTCAAGTATGAAGCATTAACTTGGACCGTAGTGACTCCTATTGGTCAGCTGATCGTGACTGGCATCAGTCAGTGCCATTTTGTAAGCTTCCATCTCTTTCGTACACCGTAACTAACTCACATTTGGAAGACAATGTGCTAGGTGATATACAATACACTAATTACAAAGTACATGTAAAAAATTATATACGACAAATCGTCGGCAAAAATGTCATCATGTGCAGATAAAATAAAACATTGTGTAGTATAAAAAGATGGTGCGCTTTCTAATAAAGTGCTAAAAATACGCGTTACTGGCACACTGACATCAGTGGTCCCTTTGGTCCCCAATTAATTATCATTATCATCGACAAGGACGCTCGTAAAATTTTGAGCGGCCTTTCAGACGGAGAGAAAGTCTCGACCATGAAAATGAAGTGACTCTGAATCGTTCTGATCCATCACTTTTACTTTATGAACGTATCTCATGACGTGTGATACCTCCGTTCCCGATTGATGATTCGATAGAATCTCAATTACACTTCAACTTACAGGTAAGTTTCCTCTGGTTTTTCAATTCTCCTTGACAAAAATGACAAAAAACCGTAGATTTTTCGCCAAAAATCATCAACTTGGATTTTCAGATAGACGAAGCTTCTTACTTAATGTAATGCGTCGCAAACTGGCAGGACCAGTTGTTATGAACACCAAATAAACCTCGTTTCTAAGAGGTTGCAAATCAAACAGAATTCACTCGGGTTGATTTCTTCCAAACCCTCCACTCATAAAAATATATCCAATATTGAGCTGAGCCTCTGAATAGTTACGGGGTTAAAGTATTCTTTTCCCACTGGAAATTCAAAATGTTATGTAATGTACAACGACTGATGTAGGATGAGGCCTACATATGATCTTAATTTGAAATGAATCACTTATTCACATGGTGGGTTTTCCTATTAAGGAGCGATGCTGGTATTGTGCATAGATGAATTAGGTATCACAATACCTTGCAAGATTTCACTTGCATAAAACAATTGCATTACAATTTACAACATATTTACAAGTAATCAAAACACAATTACATGACTGTGTAGGCCTACATGTACGTAAAAATGTACATGAAACCATGGCACTGTCACTCAAAAAACACCTCAATATTTACACTAAGTACATATTGTACATACATTGTGCAACTTGCTGTCAAAAACAGTTGCATTTAAATGACCTACATGTATCACACACGCAAATTCAATTCCATCCTCGTCTCGATTTAAGAAGTTTTCTCCTTCCATCGATAAAACCTGTGGAACTCGTGTTGTAGAAACGCCTTAATATTATCATCCTTTGGCCAATGTCTCTATTTAGAACATTTATTTTCTACTTTTCAGAACCACTTTACGCGAGAACGGTGCAGTGAAGCCAGTTTCGAAGATACTTTGCAACATCACCAGTGAAAAACAGAAAGAGAGCCCGGGTGGAATAAGGCCCCCTCCCCCACAATGTTTCTATCATGTCAACACACTACATGTAATCAAGTGTGTTTTGCACACAACATGAAACTTCATTGCCATTGGTCAGCACCGTGCAAGGCATCTGCGCATGCTCGTGAGAAGATGCTGGAGGCTCGGTAATACCCCGGACCATCTCCGTGTGAAACGCCACGAAGGATTAAGCCAATGGAAACGTCGCACTTGAAACCGTCCTCGTGTAAAAGCAATTTTGCTGACGAATGTCATGACATCAGGGTGACCAGTCATAGGTGGATAATCAACAAAAAAAAAACGTATCTGAATGTTGCGTACTGTCTATCAGACAGAGTCCATACGTCGCTATACTTCATCCTCAAAACATGGAGATTCAAATGTTGATGTTCTAGGACTACAATTACATAAGATGGTACGAAAGGGTTGTATCATTCAAACTTTTGATGCCACATCCTTGTAACGGCATTGTAGCTGAGTGCAGTGTAGTGACTAAATATTTCAACTCTTTCAACTCTTATTTCAAATATTCCCCCTTTTGCCTAATTTAAAACAAAATCGACTAGCCTATTTACGTTTATACATCTTTTTCTGATAACCATTTGTTTTGATACCGTCAGTTGCTAACAAGTTATTCCTTCGTCCACGTTATCGAACAAACAAATTCCCCATTTGTTACCGGTAATGTATTCGTAATAAAACATCGCTTTCAATTGAGTTGCTTCGTCGGATCTTACACCATCCATCCTTTACTCATTCGAAGCAAAGATGGCGAGACACCACCTTTGTGTCATGCACCCACCTCGTGTGCACACCTGTTGTCACGGCATAGACGTGAGTTTGTGCGTGATTTGATCTTGAACACATTCTAGGCTTCTTTATTGCATCGTTGGTCGAAAATATATCACAGACAAAGCGAAGCACCGAAAATTATCATGATTGAAGGCATATAAATGAGCAGCCTAATGTATGTAGATGTTGGTGACTGCACCTTAAACAAGATCCTTCAGCTGGATGGAAGCACACACATAAGAGTAGCACATAGCTGAAACATGCGTGCTACCTGCTCTCTGCGAGATTTTAGCGTCGGAAAACGGCTCACGACAGATATCTAATCTTGCAGACATGGGTTTTCTGGTGTGCTGCATGCTTTACTCACAGCTGATGACAGTTTTGTAAGGATTTTTTTCAAAGGTTCTGGCAGCTTTTTTGTTCTTCTGAGAATGATGAGCGAAATGGCTCTAAACTTAAATTGAGTGTTGTAAATGAAACAGCAGTACTTCTACAACGAGGACGCTCCTTCCATTTCGTTTACCGGTAAGAAAAGTATTTATCATGAAAACTGGACAAATTTCACTCGGCTCTAAATTGATATGATATATCTCCCCGCATATGCCTTGATCTCCCCGCATATGGCTTCATCAATCTTTACCAAACATTGTCAGAAGACAGTTCGGACTCAACAACGACCAGCAGAAAATTGCCACCCTAACCTCCCACCGGTAAACTTCACGGTGATATGGAAGGAAGGATCCTCATTCAAATAGAAGACACTTTTCTACTGAATAGTTTGATCTCTATATCTGGGCCCATATTCATAAAACCTTGCTAGGCCTACATGTATTTACTTGTTAAGGTGCCCAGTTTGTACACACCAATGTACAGACCAAGGTACAGAAAACTAGCAACCAACTAAACTGGCAAGGTTTTATGAATATGGACCCTGCTGGACTCTTTCGGTCATGCCCAGTTTAGACCGCTGCCTGCGGAAGAGGGCAGCACATTTTTGACAACCCGATCTCAAAGAACGAAAAATCGTTGATATAGAAAATCGATCATGATCTCAAAATGTCAATCGATTACTATCGACTTAATTGAGGACGCGAAAATGCGTCTCATTCGATTGGGCAGTTTTCAAACGAGCCCAGGGCTCAGGAGCTGTGGCAGCTCCACCGAGCACGCACGGCATGAACATTTAAAATTTGTTGTCCCTTCGCTATTTCAGCGAAACATTACTCTCGCTCGGTGCGACAAAAAACATACCGAAAAAATTCATTCTAGATTGGTCTGAAACCATCGAAATATTGGACACCTCGACGTAGATTTCGTCTCCCATCCTCAAATTCATAATCCCGCCCAAATAACTTGTATACTCGCTGTACAGCTTGTTGGTTACCCAGCATTGGGACTGGCGCCTTTTCAGCATCTCCTCTTCCCAGTAGTGCTCGTGGAAGCGTTTGATGGTGTGCGTCAAACTGTTGGAGTTCGGCGCCTTGTTTATGGAACGCTGCTCCGCACTAGGGTATCGTGAAACCCGAGGATAGAACTGAAAGTAAATAAATTATGTAGTTAACACGATTGTATGGCGAGACACTGGGACATAATCTGGAATGGGAATCATCTGTTAACACGATTGTATGGCGAGGAAATGGGAATCATCTGTTAACACAATTGTATGGCGAGAAAATGGGAATCATCTGCTATAAAACACGATTGTATGGCGAGGAAATGGGAATCATCTGTTCACACGATTGTTTGGCGAGACACTGGGACATAATCTCGAATGGGAGCCATCTGTTAACATGATTGTAAGGCGAGGAATTGGGAATCATCAGCTAAAAACACGATTGTATGGCGAGGAAATGAGAATTATCTGTTAAAGGGCTTCTAGAGGCAGCTCGCTATTAGGCTACTATCAGTACTGCAACTATACAACAGGTGTCGCTACTGAACTCATGAATTGTGGATCAAATGTTGACAGTGATGAAATTTTACTTCAAAAATGATTCTCAAGTTGGATCCTCATGCTACCAATTCTGTGTTAGTAATCATATCAATATGCACGAAAAAGCTGCCTCTAGAGGCCCTTTAACACAATTGTATGGCAAGACCCTGGGACATAGCTTTCCCGATATCCCAGTGTTTCCATACAAGAGACAGAGAATCTGTCACTCTCATTTAAGAACGTTCCCCATACAAAGAGAAGAAACACGGGAACGCCGAGCCGCGGCTGAGGCGCGGTCACAGTTTTACCTGCATGAAATGAATCTGGCTGTAGACATAATAAAAGCCACTCTTCGGGACCGACAGCGATCCAGTTTTGTGGTCAAACTTCACGCTGTTTCTGAACGCAACGTCAGCGTTGTCTGCCCAAGATTTGATGACGGTTGGTCCTGAAGAGATAAGAAAGAAAACAATAGGTTACATTCGTTACATGTAGCCGAGTAGACGGTCAGAATCAAATTTAATCCTCACAGCGCCACCTAGTATACATTTTCCGACCTACTCAGTGGTGGAGCTATCATAATACGGAACAGATGACGATGGGCACGAGATTGGATCAGAATAATGGCGACAAATAAGTTTTCGGTCACGTGGAGAAACTTCTTTTGCATCTATCTCAGAGGACTTTTTGGATCGTGCAACTGGCAGAAACGGATCTGGTTTCTTCCATTACCATGAAAACCTGTATGCAACTTTTATTTGCAATTATTTATGTCGTCAGTTTTGCATCTTTTAGAACAATAGTTGCTGCAAAAACATCATGCATAAAATGTTACATTGAGATAACTGAAAAAGCATTAGGCCTACCGGTAGTCAAGTCTTGAATAAATAAAAAAGAACTTGCACTTTCTGTCAAGTGTCTCGGTTCGACAGTCCTTGCCTCGACTTGATTGAAATCGAAGGTAGATTGTCCAGACAAGTTGTTTTTTATAGAGGCCCCTGGGAATGCACACGAGGTACGATAGGCCTACATGTTTGTTGAGAGTTGTTATCAAGACAATCGTCCCAATCTTATCGATCATGTGTCATTTTCCCTAGTGCAGATCAGTTACAATTTACATTTTGGATTCCTCGAAGGTCTCATCCAATCACCTGCGATTCATTACCCGGTATGGCCCCAAGACAAACCAAGAGAATACATTATCAATCGAGTGAAAAAAAGTTCTATTTTAGGCGACCGGGTTTATTTATCGAGCCGCTCGATGAATAAGCACTACTTTCGGTCTTATTTGTCAAGCCGCTCGATGAGGAGTACGTGGATTCAGTGTTATTTATCGAGCTAGCTTGACAAGCAGGCTTCAAATTCAGCATTGTTCGTCGAGCTGGCAATAAAGACACGCCTCCTCATGAATATGCAATGGCTTCAGCTTGTTTAGTT
>NMRB01000070.1:42351-94869 GCA_002633025.1 Notospermus geniculatus
CCGATCTCAGTGGGCCTCCTACTGGTGAGATCGGAAACCAATCTCGGCTGTTATACATGTAGATACGCCTCCTAGAGGAATCGACAGGCGTGTGAAAACACAGGAAGAGAGCGTCATGACTCCTTCACCAAACTGACCAATAAGTCTACTTATGCTGGTCGAAATCATAACAACCTTGAGGGCAGCACATCATAACCTGGTTCGTTACAATGGATGCCCAGGGGGATGCCCTTCGTGTGGGAAATTGATCCGGACTTGGATGTCACTTTCATTTCAATAGTTTTAACCACGAGTGACACCTGTTGGCAATGGGTTATGGTCTTCATTGGCCTATAACGAACGATATCAAAGTCTTATATCAAAACTAGTCTCATTTTCATTCTCTTCAATAATGGTCGAAAACACACAAGCCTCGTTGACATTCCCTCCATCGTCGTGTCGCATGTCATACATCTCTATCGCAGTCATCGGCGCCATGTCAATGGACGCTGATCTCTGCCCCGAGTGGCGGGTCGGTGGTAAATTTCTCTCAGGCATGGTGTTGATTCGAGTCAGAGGTGGCTTGTGGGTGCCGTGCCTTCTTTCTCTGGGACTACCACGGTGGTTGTTGAGTTCGTCAAGGTCTGGTGGCTGGGATGTGCTGTATGAGCGGAGGGCACGGGAAGCCACCATGTTCTTGTACCGAAGCTGTTGTTCGAGATCTTGATCGTCTTCGCTGTACAGGTTGCGATCGTGGAAGGTCTGGTGAAGGTCCTAGAGATGAAGAGAACAAACATGTGCATCCTAATCCAAAATCAAGCAGTTGACCCAATGGCGATGTTGATAATCTATGCACACGTACACTCACGGCCAAAAAGTTGCAAAAAACACGCCTTTACAAAATTCCTTCTGTCAAATGCGGTTTTCGGCGGAATTTTTCGACGCTGATACCATTAGCTAGCCAGGAAAATTTGCTACTATATATGTTGGGACCAATTTTATCTACAACATTGGTTTGGAGATTCAAGAAAAACTGCTGTCCATTTATTTTTGGCCATGAGTGTACATGTACATGTAGTTTCACACGCCATCGTGGGTCGCTGTTATCCTCCCATAGCAAGGCCAAGGGGGTTTTACCTCGCTCCTCTTCACCTACAAGTCTGAGTCAGTGTATGAATAGGCGTGAGACCAAAGCCATGCTCTGGGAGGATGGTTGCCTGTGAAATTCCCGGAATATCAATGGAACACACGGAGGCTAGTACCTCTGTTATACCCCTCCGCCTCGGCTTAAAATCCAATAACTTACTGTGACAGGTCGCCAGGACAGAATCCTTCGGAGTTCATCTTTGTCGATGGGATCTTCTGTAGGGTGTGGTCGCCGCGACGAGTTGGAGCGAGAATGCCGATAAACTTGAAAAACAACGGGTAGATACATGTAACAAATGCAGGCCGGGTTAGTTTTGATCAGACGTTTTGAATTTTCAAGTTTTTACTCAAATGCCGGTTGATCCCGACATAAGCGTGGCTTAAGTCAGACATATATTTCAGAGCTCGTTGCGCAGGTTGGGCTTCAAACACAAGCCAAGCTTAAGCCTGCCTTGTAATAAACCTGGTAGTGGGGTGGTTATAAGCGCGACTTACAATGGTAGGCCTACTCATTGTATGCACAGACTTTGAAGATGGTAGAAGCATTGGATCCGCTCACGTAAGCCACGCCTGAGCAACCGGGCACACATCAAGCAAATTGTATAGGAAAGTATAAAAGGAGCACGGTATTGCCACTTTTTCTCGACAGCCGGCGCCACAGCGCCACTCTCCAACCCGAGAGTCTAACTACGTTTCGGCGAATGACCCGATTTACTGCGTACATTTTGTAATGCATTTTTGTAGTTCGTCTTACTGCCGCTAGGTGGCTCCCTCTACGTCGGCAGTCAAATAACGCATTTGAGATCCAATACCGTGCTCCTTTAACAAGTAGGGTAACAAGCCACGCTTAGGTAATCTCAAGTTTAATTCAGGTTGTGCAATAAACTAGAAATTGATTAAGCTGTTCTTATGACCACACAAAGCGCGACTTACGTGAACTCGAGTCTGAATAATAAGTCAGGCTGAGGTAACCCGTAGCTGAAACAACCGGGCAAAAGGAAATTGGGCACAGAGTCCACAGCAATTAGTCAAAGAAAAACACCATAGACTGGTAGTGACCAATTTAGACATCTTGGGCCGATTTCACAAAGGGTGTTTAAGACTTAAGCCGGTGACAGACTGGCGCGTCCTGCAGTCATTCCTCCAATCAGATTCTTTGGTAGGTATTCGGTCCGGGCTGTGTTACCGCCTGCCTGATTGGTTGAACGCCTCCACACGCGTTGCTTACGCGCCAGTCTGTCACCGTCTTCAGACACGTGTAACTTCGTCAAATGCATGGTGGAAGTCGTGCATTTAGTGAAGTTACACGCGTCTATAAACTCAAAATCGGCCCCGTGTATTCTGCGCGAAAGCATTGCCACTTTGACAACAAACAAATATTTGTCATGACAACCTTTAAAGGAAGGTTGCTTTATTCGGCAGATTCACCTTTCGATCTTTTTCTAATCATTGGCGTTCTATCGGTGGATTCACCGATGGTTCGTGCCCTGGGGCGCCTCCTGGGTCCATCTTGATTGACCTCGGGAGCTGTGTCAGCCGCCATCTCGTGGTCTCTGTGGAAAAGATGAAAAAAGCCGGGGTAACTTGCAGTCATCTAGCGATTGTCATCTGCCTGATCAGTTCGATCGCTCAGTGGACATGCATCCCGATTCCAGTCAAACGATACACTTTCTAAACAGAGAGGACTATCTACATGTACAGTTTTAAAAGTTCCGAAGGTGCAGTGACTAGAATATAAGTGTCATGCTATTCGGAACACGGCAATATTGGTCTCCACCAATGGCCAACGTGCTTACAGTTTCTCTTTCTTTTTCATATTTTGCTTCTTGTAATATTCGTCTGCTACTTTCGAACCCGGTAGGCTGGCGAAGTGTTGCCTTAAAAACAAAAACAAATTCGTCAGATTTTCAGAACAGTTGACAAGTTACTGTAGATATACATGTATATGAGCATGATGCTGCTGTAGGCTACGTCCTTTTTCACAATATAGAATAAATTATACCATTTCATCGAAAGTAACACCAGTCCTAGTTTCATCTGGCATCATATCTGGTTGCCAACTCTCCACTAATCAGTACGACGGAGCTATATCTGCAGGTCGTGGTGGCAAAATCAGAATTGGAAAGGCCCGTTTCTACGCGGGCGTTTCTCGACGCGGTTTGTGGCGCGGTTCGCGGTTTCCATAGGTAAGGGTTCTCACACTCCTTCGATGGTTTAGCCAAATATCATGGGCTCATCGCAAACTGCGATGGAAGACGCTGTCGTGGAAACGGGCCTTGCATCTCTTCAAATAGATGTCACACGGAGGCCCGAGTCGTCGACTTACTTCAACGCTATCTTTCCATAAGTAGCCATAATTTTGTCCATCTTCGTCATCGGTTCCCGTTGTAACCACGACTTTAAATACTTCTGGTCAAGATTGTCAAGCATCGTCTACGAGAAACGGAAGTTGAGAAACGGAAGTTCTAATGAAATGTAGGCCAAAAAATGGCGTCCCACCAACAACAATCTCAGGTGCGAGTTGATTAGTTCCCCATGTCACCGATAGGACGAAATACTGTCATCGGTTGCACCACGTGATCAGCCGTAAAGCAGCCAATATAAATACACGCATTGATGTCGCTCTCATTCAACAAAAGAGCAATGGTTTCTCAATCAATCAAGTTAACGCATTTTATCGACAGCTGTCCAGCTGATCACTTGATAATGGACAATTTAGTCCTACTGGACATCACATTTAATTTGAACTGGAGACAAATAAATTTTACTATTATAGCGGGAGACGAAGGCATGGTCACATCCAGAGGCTGTGACTGTATGTCAAAAAACAAAGGAAGTTAAAAATTTCCTGATTTTTTTTTCACGTTCGTTACACTCAGCCAAGCACTACAGATAGTACGACTCACCCGCCAGACATGATGTCCCCTTCGACCAACGATCTCTTCGACCCCGGCCATCATATGATCCTGCACCTAAAATATCGAAAAAAAGATATCTACATACTACAATAATCTGATGATTTCTGATGGAGACTTCTTGTCATAAGTGTTTCATGAAAAATGAAGGATGGCGATTCTTAAAAAAACTGTACCCCTCCCTAGGTGTGATACTGCTCGATCTCCAGGTAGACTACACTCCGGTAGAAATAGGACCAAAGGCGCGAATTTTCTGTTCGTCCGATCGATTATGTCTGCCTGGCTTGCGTTGTGCGTTGTTGTGCGCATACGCAAAATACATGTAGATCTTGAATGCCTGGGACCGATTCCATGCACAGACATTGCTCATTCAGCTAATCAGACATATTTTCAGTAAACATTGCACGACACCCGAACTTGCATGCCATTTCTTTTGCTTTATTTCCACTTACATGCGTGTGAACTTCTTCTGCTACGCTAAGATAACCAGTTGTTTCCTTTGAGATCTTCAGCAGTCGAACCAACGGCTTCACAGTGATGCCCTGACGGTGGAAAAAGGTTAGCACATATAAAATGTGACAGGAATTATAAAAATAGCAACGCTGTCGCCTGCACAACACCTCCCCCTCATTCAGTTGAAGATGTGAAATGTGCTACATCAAAATGGCGAAAATGCATGAAATGCAAATTCAAGATGGTGGCTGTGGTGGCCATATTGGATATGGAGAGCAACAAAGATCGATAGGGCTTCTTTGGTAATTTGAAATTTTGTCATTATTTGGTGAATTTTGCAGACTTATTGTGATTAGATCGTATTATATTTTACCTGAATGAATACTGTGAACAAGACAACAACCAAAGTGGTCGTCAGGAAGAGATTATGTTGAGGGAGGTACTTCTCTGACGTGGATAACATTGCTGCCAATGAAAAGGATACTGCACCACGAAGACCACCATATGCCTGCAGGGGAAAAATGTAAAAGATTTACTGAAAAAAAGAACCATTATTAATGGTTCTTTAAATATCATTTTTTTCGAATCAGTAAGCCATTGTCAGAAAACTACATAATCGAGAATCTCTCCAGAAGAAATTAACACCAATATACCGGTACCGTGATTCTGGCCCCTATATTCATAAACATATACTTAAGTCAAAGTGTGATACTTATCTTTTGGGTTGAACAAATGATAAGTGTCACACTTAGACTTAAGTAGTTTTATGATATGGGCCCCGGGCCCATATTCATAAAACTACTTAAGTCTAAGTGTGACACTTATCCTTTGTTCAACACAAAAGATAAGAATCACACTTAGACGTAAGTAGTTTTATGAATACGGGTACTGGCCTGCTTTTAGCTTCAGATCCTTTTATGCATTACTTCAAATGGTAACGTACATGTAATCATGCGTGAAAGGAAAGAATGGTCCAGGAAATTGTCTGGGAACAAAAGATCCTTTTGTTACATTCTAATCTCCTGAGATTGGTTTCTATAGCCATATAATCTTAATCCGCCACGGAAGAATAACGGACACATTTAATGGGGACAATATTTACTATTAGGATCCAGTTTTGAAATCATGTAACCGATACACTCCTACCCGAAACGCCCGAATAAAGTAAATAAATGAAAAGGAAGATTTTTCGATTCATCCGATGGTAGAAGACGTTCAAATTCCCTCCAAGTCTAATATTATTGTGTGTTTAATATCCTAAGTACACGTGGTGTTTGATTTAAAAGTTAAAAAATCCCGAGCGGTAGGTAGATTTGATTATACTTGCGAGAAACCATGACAACGACATGTTCGTCATTCCCAAGTTTGGTGTTATTCGATTTTTGTGGAATATGTAAAATATTTGCCCCTGTGGACATAAAAACAAACAATGTGGGTATAGATAAAGGGGCGGCCATCTCCCCTCGAGACGGTGATATCACTTGTACATGTAGATGCTGTACAGGGAACGTCTTATGAAAGCGTGGGTGACCCTTCTTCGGGCGATGGAGTGGTTGGTATTCGTCAGGAAAATCAGAATACAAAGCGGATTATTTTTCTTACAGCTGGTTTTTTTTGTATTTTA
This sequence comes from Notospermus geniculatus, assembly GCA_002633025.1. Lineage (NCBI taxonomy): Eukaryota > Metazoa > Nemertea > Pilidiophora > Heteronemertea > Lineidae > Notospermus > Notospermus geniculatus. Next base: position 48,469 of record NMRB01000070.1, read on the forward strand.
CTCTAATGGAAAATGCATTTGCCGCAACGTTTCCGGTCAGAGGTGGGTGTTACTTTCTAAGAAGGAGCAAAAGCTGAGGGCCTTTTTACATTACTTACTAAGACAACTCTTCCTACTGCTGATACCGGAAGGTATGTTTCTAGTTGGATGGTTCCATACTGACACTTGGGAAAAGCGGATGCGCCCCTCCGTAAACGGACGACGCACACGCAAATACGCATACCTGGATAACCTGCTTAAGGTTGAACTAACGACTCTAAAGGCCTACCACTTACCATGATGAACTGTTCGTGTGCGTCTATCTTCCTCGTTCTGCCCTTGTAAGAGTTTGCGAGGAAGGTTAGGAAGAAGACACCTGAAACAAGAAGGTATTCGTAGTCGAACATTCAAGTGATGTCATGCAATAAGAGTGTCAGTCGGATGACCATAGGTGTCAGTACGGCCCCAATTCAATGCCTAGCGGACCCATTCATGGTTGATTGAGCACCAATCAGGAGAATTTTATTGGTCCGCTAGAACTTTGCGGCCGTCTTTTGGCGATAAGCGCGGCTGGCTGCGCCTAGTGCAGCCTAGTGGACCAACTCGAGGGACAGTGTCGGTGGTCCGTCTGTTTATTTTTGCAGGATTGTTCTGAGAGTGAGGTTCAACATTCTTCTTTTGAAAACAGCGAAAGACTAGAGGTTTTCTTTACATCGGAAAATGCCCAAATTAACAGAAATTGAACGATGACGTCATACTTACAAACAAACCTAACGATGAAGATGACAAGTAAAGTCCAGAGAACGAACCCGGTGTGCCACTCGTGGTCGCGTTTTACCAGGGCCATTCCCAGGAAGAGGAAGATTACACCTTCGCATATGCCACTGAAATCAGTAACGAGAACTGGATAGCACGATACAGCTATTAGTTCAAACGACTTAAAGCTGGGAGACACCTATACGCTGTCATTTGTTTAGGAAATATGTTATGGCGCGCACTCGGCAGGTCAATAGGAGCTGTCAGCGAATTGACCACTAGGTGTCACTACGGCCCAATTCAATGCATCTAGCGGATCCAGTCATTATTGATCGAGCAGCAATCACGTACATTTTCCTGTAGATTGGTCAGCTAAGACTGTGCTGCCATCTGTTGGCAATATGCGCGGCTGACTGCTCCTATTGCCCTACCGAAAACGAAGGACGGATTATTTCGAAAACACATTGTAACTTACCTCAACATTTTGATGAAATATTTGACGGTGGTGTACGACTTGTGCGAGATGTTATGGAAGGCATATTGTGCTTGCATAATACCACATGCTATCAAACTGAAAGAAATGACGTCATTAACGAATCGTTTACTTTTATCGTTTATTTTCTCAACCTCTCTATTGATGCTATAAGTACAGTACGTTAAGCGCCAAACAGCCTTAAATAAAGAGGTGCAATCTTCATACAATACCATTAACTAATTCTGAAGCCGATAACAGAAAAGTCACTTGGTGATTCACGGCAAACCTGTTATCTACATCCAAACGAACGGATATAGTGAGTGCCTGGGGCATGATGCATCTACACATTAAGAAGATTGTTTAAGAGAAATGTCACATAAATGGCTGAGATGTGGCCACCTACGTCTTTTACGTCTACCAGTTTCCCTTTCTCCTTGGTTACAAACGCAAACGTTGAGCCGATGATGCCAGTTACCGCCGTTTCATTTTCTTACACTATGAGGAAATTCAACCACCGGTTTTTACCGGTGGTTGGCCATAATGGCATAGGTCATTGTACCCCACCGCCATGGGGCTCGCAGTATTATGCTAACAACACAGCATCTTTTGTAACTTTTCTAGTGTTCCCCATACAGTCATGCACCTCAGTGATTCTATACAAAAGTCAGATATAAGACTTTCCAATAGAGTTGCAACACTGAGAATGCCTCCCGTTTGCCAGTGCCTGCTTTACCGTTTATACCAGACACGAAAAAAAAAACATGCAGAGGCACGTCGCGGCTTATTCCGTCAATCTTTTGTTGAGAGGCTGGCAAACAGGAGGGCAATAAAAATATTACACCGGTGTAAGAAAAATTTGATGTTTGCGGTTCGTGACTGGCGGGTGAACGAGCTGGACAAACCAGCACAGCGTGATCCATGGGACAACATTACTGTCAGAGTTGCTCTGTCTTTTGTCCCCACCTCCATGTATTGTGTGGGCCATTGTGCTTACAAAATGACTGACTGTGAAGGCCCTATTGTAAAGCCAAGTCGTGAATGATAACAATAGAGCACTCGGCTGTTCCATCTATTGTGGGATCACCGTGTGTTGGCTCCTTTGCAGGGAAAAGGAACCGACGTTTCCATAGGCCAGGTGGTGATGAGAGTGCAATGACGACCTGTGGTCAACTGAAAGGAAATCATGGTGCGCTATTTGCTTTGGCAGGAGTATAGCACTTGAGATTGAGTGCTACAGATGAGAACAAGACCATACCTTATAAGCGCTGACCAGTGGACGAGCTCGGCAACAAGATAGCTTAGGTAGGCCATCAGGAACATGAAGAGTGGTTCCACAACTGGAAAAAGAGAACACCACCCTCGGTTTCATGGACTGCTTATTCTGACATATTCCTTCGGTGATACGAAGGGCCTATATATCTGCTTTTGATAGGGGCGTATTCCAGTGTATGCAAATGTTAGCGCTTACAAAATTTCAAAGCATCAAATACATAAAGGGCCGTATTTTAGAACGTCTCTTAACATTAAGGTCCACCTTAAATCTATTGTTCTCGATGGTTTTACAATAGACGTAGGTCGATCTTAACGTTAAGGAACGTTCTAAAATACGACCCATCGTGTATTTTGTCAAATTGGACATTAACACACATCTCGTTAGGCTGTTTGGAGTGAAATTGTAAAGTGCATTCACCTACCTCTCACGTCGGAAGTGAATTTTAGTATAAAAGCAGTTCCTAAGCCGAAAATGATTCCGATGATAACTCCGCCGAGACTGACGGTGAAGAAAGAGGCGAACCCCTTGCCAATCTGGAAGGAAGAGGAAACGCTTCTAATGATCGGATGTTCATTATTCGATAGTAAGAATCCCCTTGCGATTCTCTGACGGCAAATTTTTAACGTTGCTTGGAAATGAGCAGACCTTCATAGAGATCACCGCCAATCAAGGCAAACGTTTTGTGATTGGCTGCATTTTTATGGACACGAACGAAAACCGGTCAAATGGCTCATTCGTAAGGCTGCTTGGCTGGCTGCTCACACAGGGTGTCGGTGTGGAAGGGGAAAATGGTATAGCCTACGATTGCAATGTACGTCGACATGTAAGCAAAAATGTTCGGAAACACATACTGAAGCATAGAATAGAGCTACACTCTGGAAAATGTTTTGATATCAAGAACCAAGATACACACGTTTCAAAACAGGAAACACATCGACAAGGCTGCAGTGAAGTTTCTAATCAATTCCTGATTCATTTGGGAAAATCCCCAGAAATAAACTGATGGACATGATGGAACTGTGGTAGAACGTGGGGGACGTGACCGAGAGGCCCCGGGTTGCGATTACGGCTACTCAGTACTCTCAATTGGTCTCAAAGGATCAAGTGATCCGCTGAATTGGCAGCTTCGTGACTTCTAGACAGTGACGGGGAAGTATTCCTGTGCTCTGACTGACGTTCCTTTGCTATGACCTTTCGTTAAATACCACAACAAGCGAGAAAGTAAACAATCACAAAGTCAACTACGCCACTGAGAACACAGCGTCACTTGAACTGAAAATACGAACCGCGTTTAAACCCTGGAAAAAAGCGTTGATATTTCAACCAAGATGCGCTTTTATTTGGCACTTATAAGACAAAGAAAGGCCTATTCCTATTGTCACCCAGAAAAATAACTTAACATCCTGAAATATTGGGTTGATTTGAATAAGATTGCGTTTTTTTGACTAAAAATAATTCTTTCACGTAAAGGAGAAGCAACATGATTTCCCGTGACATCATAAGGTTACGCATCGCTCCGACTCCGAATTCCAATCCCACTACGGGTAGACTCCGAGCTGTTTGCGGAACCTTTGACGTCTGCTGCGAAAGGTAGCTTGGCCAAGACGAAAAATGCTTGCGTTTCTCTCCGAGAGAATGTGGCTAATGCAATTTTTTTCATATCTGTTATCCATTTATGACAATATATCAAACCTTTTGAGTAAAAAAATAATTTTCGTTTGCTACGATTTCCAGAATTTCTCCGAATCAACAATCAGCCAATTAAAACCACTGAAGCATAACATGTGCCTGTTTTGAAGATGAATTATGGAAGATGCAAAGGTTCGGTGAACTTTCAGTCGTTTATCTTGAAACAAACTGCATCACAAATTGAGAGTGGGATTACGTGTTCTGTACTCAAAACTGCTTAAACTCTCTCAGCAAAGAAATAATTTACCTCGGAGACTGGGATGGAATCCATTTGCACAAAAGTGTTCATCATGTTGTAGAGAACGACCGTAACGGCATCTGAAAAAAATGAATCAATTTCTGAGCTAAACGATTATGTCACTCAGCAGGAATAGCTTCAAGTTCGTTACTTCATTCAGAGTACGTTCCAACAAAGTGCACGAGAGAGGATAAGATACTAATAAACGCCGGCATCAGAAAAGAGGCCTATTATTTCGTCTGGCCTCCTTTGTTGTGAGCAAGCATTTTCTCTTACCGTTCAAAAGTGATTCTCCAAACACGAGGAAGTACAGCGTGTTGTTGACGCCAATGTCTTGAAATATGGCTAAAACCTGAAAATAAAATGATACATGTAGTTCGATGATTTGAGTTAGAAATTAGCTATATATGCTTGAAATCCATCCCTTGACAACATGTACACTACATTCAATGCAAAAATCCATTAGCGCCATAAAGGAACCATTGCATGCTCACACAACAACGATGTTGCATAAGTAAAGCTCGCGTGACGCTTTACCGGTAACTTACTTTACATCAAACTTCGATCAAAAACTACAGATAATCTATCGCATGTTCTAAAATGTTACTTTAAGCCTCGCTTATGTCGCCCTACGCTGTGATAGAAATAGCGTCAACAAGTTGCAACTGATAACTTATGTCACCACCGACTAGAAAAATACCGATCGGTCGCAACTACCTGGAACTAGTTTATCGCCGTCTTTTGAGTGCGTATGTCGACACTGATTTCTTTGATTTTAAGTAAAACGTGCTGAAGTTGAACACGTGCGATTTTCTGGATCTGGATATTTGTAGTTGGCAACTAGTTACTCGCTGACGCCCGAGAGCTTATGTCGTGACTGATTAGTTCCAACTACGCGCCGATTATCAGTTGCCAACTAGTTCTGACTGTACGTAAGGGCGACATAAGCGAGGCTTTAGACACCATGAGCTTTCTAGAGAAAAAAAAAATATCCAGGATTTTGGAAACGATCCAGAACGGTTTGCTTCCTCTCTCTGGAGAGCAATTTTACACCACTGCTTGCTTGCTTCCTTTATTTAACACCAAATGTTCTAAACTTGCGTGATGGTGGGGTATAATCGCAGATGGGACGCGAAAGAAACAATTATTTTTGCTCAGGATATGACGCCCGTCGAAAATAAGTCACAGATGTATTTCCGAGGGATTTCATGTTGGTCACTGCTGTCGTTTTCAACAGCATTGAGTGTCATATCTCCGACGATAAACGCTGACACTTGGATACCGACGTCGCAAGTTAAAGGAGCATGGTATCGGATCTCGAACGCGTTATTTGACTGCCGACGTAGAGGGAGCCACCTAGCGGCAGCAAAACGAACTACAAAAATGCATTACAAAATGTACGTAGAAAATCGGGTCAATTCGCCGACAACGTAGTTAGTCCCTGGGTTGGAGAGTGGCGCGGTGGCGCCGGCTGTCGAGAAAAAATGGAAATACCGTGGTCCTTTAATATTGAAATGGTTGGAATGGGACAAAGTATGTAGTATTATGGGCCACGTATGTTTTGGTGTATTTTTGGAGATTTGTATGTAAACTGGATGTACAGTGAATGTACACGCTTGGAAACAGTGTGACACCTCTGAGGCTATTATATTTACTAATTGGTTAAGATAAGTGTCAGCCAAGTACTGTAAGCAGGCAGTACTTCAATGTGTTGTAAACATTTCGGCTGGACCTCGTCTTTGATCGAGTGCCTGAAGATTGTGACGTGGGTTAATCAACTGACATGGTAGATATCCAATTTCTGTATTCTACATGACTCCACGGCTCCGTTCGTCGAGCGTTCCTTGCCAGATATACATCTACATGTACGTCTACACATACGTGCACTGACTAAACAACACCTTCAACGACTACTGTGTATTGTAAAATATTTGAAAAATCGTCCGTTGGCATTCTCCCGAGAGCATCTAACGACTCGTGTTTTGTTTAAAAAGGTGCTACGAGAGAATATCTATTCCGATATGTCACGCGAACTCTCGTTGAAAAAATGTAAAATTCTGGTACACGCCCCTTGGGTATCGGCAAAAGACACTGCCGTGCATTTGTGATGCTTAGGCTCAAGTGGATGTTGTATGCATCTATAAATGCCAATTTCTTGTGACAGCCAAGCAACATAATAAGTGAGGACTTCCTGATATTGGCATGGATCGCGGATCGATGATGCAAAAGTTGCAGACAACGACGCACCTCGAAGGTGTCGTTTAACAAGAGGCTACTGGGCCTTGTGCTCAGCTGACCTAGCATGGATAATGGTAAGAGGATCTAACTACCCTGGTCGAACGAACGGGGTAAATTTCAATATGCCATAAAAATGGCAGCGGCGGGTGATTTCTTCATCTAAAGTGGTTCTGGTTGATTTGACAGTTTGGGGTTTTGGTTCGAATTTCCACTACATCTGCTCCACATGACTCACGTGACATTCCTATCACCGTCGAAATAATTGATTTCTGCATCTCGAGTGGTATTGACTTAGATTGCCGACAACTGAAATGATTGGATTCACCATGTCGAGTTGTATTGGCCCAGAAAGTCGACAACAGACTCTATTAGTGCGCAGTATTTATTGTCTTCTGTTTAATAGGTTTGATGTTTCTCCGCCACTGGTCCTAAGGGATCACATTCTGCGCTTTAAAGGGCCTCTAGATGCTGCTTTTTGGTGCATATTGATATGATTACTAACAGAGAATTGGTGGCATGAGGATGCAACGTGGGCATCAATTGTGAAGTAAAATTTCGTCACTGTCAACTTTTAATTCACAATTCATGAATTCATGGTTACTAGCGCCATCTGTTGCATAATGGAAGTACTATTAGTAGCCTAATAGCGAGGTGCCTCTAGAGGCCCTTTAAATCAGTTTAATGCATATTGCTACGCTCCTCTGGCAGCTTTAGAACGCGTGCGATGACGTTTCTACACAAAAATCCTATGGTTGGAAGTCAAGAGTGAACGCGGAGAGACCCTGGTGCTATTGTCCAAGTGGATTTAGCCTTTGAGAAGGGTTATGTCGCTGTTCTGACATCTGAGACTGTTCGTTAATGTGAGGGACACTTCAGCGAAGTACATCAGCAGTGAAATTGCACATCAGTGACGCAGACATAGACTGAGTGTTTATTTTGGAAATGCCGTCAATATTTCGAGTGCGGATACAACCGCAGTTTAAACCCACAAGGCTCTCGAAGCTTTTGTTCTCATTGTACCACCATTTTTGTCATCACTGATATCATCAATACTCGTTACTTTCATCCTAATAGTCCCAGCTGCATCACTAAAAACTTTTCAAATATGTCTAATGGGGCATGCTGTCAACTTATGGATGTTTTCTAGCCCAAATGAAGTGCCATTTCAACGAACCTCAACACAAACTCGCAACAGTAGCACTTCCTCTATCACCATTTTTTACCAGCTCTAACATCATCAATACACTCATTACTTTTATGGACATTTAGAACCATCGTAACAGTCCCAGCTGCGTCACAATGAATTTTTTAAACATGTCTGATGGGGCCTGTCAAATTATGCCTTTGGATGATTTTGCTGGCCTAAATGAAGTGCCACTTCAAAAATCTCCCACACAAACTCACAACAGTAGCACCTTCTTCAGGAGAGGCGACTGGAAAGAAAAAACTTTTCTATTGAGGACAGGCTACCGCCAGAAGGAAAATGGCCGCGTCCAGAATCAACTCAGATTTGAATCCTGTCTAGGTTGTAAACTTGAAGTCGTACGTTTAAGCTTGAAGAGAAGACAGAGTTTTCGCAAAGCCCCCGAAACGCCAACGCAAACGCCAAAACCCATTGTTCGATGCCACGAAGAGAGCACCGAACAAAAGGATAGACGTATGCGTTGGCGTTTCTGGGGCTTTGCGAAAACTCCCTCCAGTACGCGTACGGTAGTCGTGTATCCAGAAGGAGAACAGCGTCTCCGAAGAAAACCTACGAAGTCGAGGAGAGCTTGCCATCGCTATCACATAAAACCACAAGCATGACCAGGTTCGAATCTGCAACTCATCGGTGACAGGGCAGGTGTTGCCACTGTGCCACCCAATCCCAACAGTTTTTCAAACATTTGTTCTTAGAGAGAGATCCACCCTTTTCGTGTCGAAAACGTACTCAGTCTCACAAACCCTTGGGCCTAAAATCCACACCCACTTCTGAAACACTTTTCTATTGACAAACTAATCTTTACCACAACAATCACTGGCCTGACAAACCTTGAGGCAAGTACATGTACACTCATCTATTTTTTCTGTACTATATAGCGATGTAATTTGATAATATTGGATGTTTAATATTATTGCCGTACCAGCTATAGGCAATTTGCTGTTTTATTTGATTCGTAAAGATCAATATCCCGTACAAGTAGTTGCACCGTTAATCCATCCCTAATGCAGTCTGTGTTTTTCACACACAGCGACCGTGTTTGTTACCAATACTGCGGGCAGAAGTATTGGCTGCAATCTTTATGCGAAAACACAAGGTGGCGATTTTCGATTTCAATGCAATATCCTTGAGATAGGATTGATTTGGTCTCCGCATCCTGTGACCTGGCTTGGTGCACATGCCGTAACTTTGTCTCTGATCTAGGAGGTCACAGAGCAACATGCAGGGTCCGTCCCAGCCACGGCTAGTATGCCATTCATAAGCCAATTAGGCTTCTCTCGCAACTTAGGGGAATGGCTGCCTAAACTATTGTCCATTTGTGGACAATCCATTGTTCACTATCAGCCTGACAAAGGATCTGAACTCAGGTTGAGCCACAGCTTTTGTTCAGGTTTGCCAGGGCATGATGTGACAAAGGAAAAGTTGTGGCTCAACCTGAGTTCAAGATAATCTTTGCTGGTGCATACGGCCCAAAGTTACGGGGGCTTTGTTAGTAAGGTCCCACACAGCTTACGAACACAACGAGGGTCGACACCTAATCTCGATCTCCAAGTCTGCGTCTACTACATGTATAAAGCCAGCAGCACACCATGGGATATCGCAAATCGGCTGTTGACGCCAGGTGTGCGCTGGACAGCGATGCGTGGAATCCTCTCACCAGCGATGCTCACCCAGTACCAAACAATACCAAAACAGATATCGCCTAGTCTGCGTTGGCTGGCGAGAAGATCGGCGGCGATTAGATGACTTGCGATATCGCCTGGTGTGCTGCTGTCTTAAGCCCCTGTCACACTGTGGCGACTTAGGCGGGCGAATCCCCGCGAACTAGAATGAAATGGTCCATGGACCATGTGCTCACCCCTTTGGACATAACAGTGTAATGACAGAAAGAGGTATGTTCATGGTCCATGGACCATTTCATTCTAGTTCGCGGGGATTCGCCCCCCTTAGTCGCCAGAGTGTGACCTGGGCTTTAAGTGATACACTTTGTGGAATATTTATGTTTGATGTGTGTCTACTTACAGCTACAGGATCAACTGCAACTATTAGTGCGCTGAACGTAAGGCACTGTACTAAACCGACTTTGATTTCACCCATTGCACCAGATAATCCGAGGCCATATAGCACCGGGCCGATGATCGCCCAGTTGATGACAGTGCCCTGAAGGAAAAAGATACGGATGGAAATTGTCAGATAATCAGAAAGATACTGATATATGTGTCAATGTTCCTCAACATCCGCTGGCATAAATCAAATGGCTATGAATATCTAAGCAAGTTACCGGGGACGTGTTGCTGAGTGAGATGTAGGTGTGGGCGTAGGATATTGACTCTGTTTCTGACAGGTATCGACCAAACCCAACATTTTGTCTAATTGCACATCCTGAGGTAAAATACATGTAATTTCAAAATTATTTCCCATTAAATGAGAGACGCCCAAACGTCTGATGCAATATCGTACTCCACGACAGCGTTGAAATTTTTTGATAATTGGACGAAATTTTTAACACTGCTATTGAAGCTAGATCGCCATCTTGAAAATCTTGATGTCATCGTCGGTGGGCCGCCATCTTTTTGGTCTTTCAAGTGACGCGAATTTCTTTTTCAAAATGTTATTATTTGCAGAAAACAATATTTATCTTGTCGAAAATGAAATAGAATAACTTTTATTATCACTTTATATTTACTCTACCGATGTATACCTTTGTACACCTATCTACAATAGATCTATATTGTAAGCGTAGAAAACGACGTGATGGGTAACCGCTTTACAAACAGAAGAATTTCTACTGTTCGCTCCGCGCGCGCACTACTTTTCAAGATGGAAACCTAGCGTCGATACTAGTGGTGATATCCTTGCCCAGATATCGCCACCTAGCGTCAAGTTTGATGCAGTATGGGAGTTCCCTTACCACGACAGCAAACAGCAGTACGGTGCCAAGATTGTCTGCGAAGGTTCTGTCGTTAAGGCTGTAGGCACTCTCCAAAATAATCCTGGAATTCCAAAGGAGAAGAAGTATGCATCATGACAACGTTCAGCATGGAGCAAGGCAATAAATATCCTGTCACGACAACCAGTTGATATCCGAAACCTCGCATCACTGAATGACAAGTGCAGGGAATGACATTATAAAAAAGCAACACAAGTCATATCTTTCAAATGGGTGCAGCAGACCTGGAGCAAGATGGACTCCGGAAACGCCAGACTTCTGTGTGACCTTACAATTGCACCTTTGGTGTACCGGTACATGTATTTTCGCAATATACATGTACACCAAAGTCGCAGTTGTAGCGCAGACGTCTGACATGGCCGCTGTCCAGCTTCTCCTGTTGGCGATGGTCGGCATTGCTGACAACAGACTATTGATATCTTTGAGAAGAAGTCCCGACACTGACACTACCTTACAACTACGATTTTGGTGAAATGAGGAGCGGCGACAAGAGCGGCGACAAGAACGGTACTTACGGTGGTAGAAGGTAGAGAAAGAACGTGGGTGGGGTAAATACTTGGTTCAGTGCAGCATGTTCTGTAAAACTGCGAAGGAAGAGGGAGACTTTTTGGAAAGAGCTTTGGCCAAATGTGTATAAAAATGGCGTTTCATCTCTTACACGAGATACTAGCACATGTACATGTACATCTTAGTACCTATTTTTTGTAAACCCATGGTTTCACCCAGGTTCGTTTCTGATAGGCTACACAGGACATCAATTGATTCTTTGGCAAAATTTCACTGTAACTAAACTCGTTACAACCAAATTTTCTCAGACTTGATTTGGCTTCGTAGATGAGAACGACGTTGGGCGGCGCTAGTGTCGCTCGACAACAACAACACGTTTAATTTGAATGTAATTCTTTTTAGATCATCACAACGACTACAAATTTTGGACGTCTGCAAAATCGGACGATATTTCCCGGCAGACTCGGTCAGTTGTCTTCCTATCAACTTTCCTACCAAAAAATGGATTATTCCTACCGAAAAATGAACCGCCTGCGGTGGTCATAACATGAACAAATAGCTCAACCCATTTACGTGATCCGCCTATTTATACAATTACGTCAGGCGACAGTAATCACCCGGTACTGCTAAATTGAATTCGTGGCTTTTTCATGTACCGTGAATGATGTGTTGTAGGTTCTGACTGATTGGCCCAGGGCAGCCAAGCTCAGTCAATATTGTGGCGTTCGTGCATCACAATGAGGAACTGGACCTTCAGGATGCAGAATTATACTCCGGAGAACGTTGAAAGGGAGGAATACTGCATTTTGGTTCCCTCAGTCACCGCTAGGTTGAAAGGTGACTTCGGTAGCGACCGCCATTTTATTGAGACTCATTATCATAATTTGGGGATTCCCTTGTCACATGTCTGACATCCTGCCAATCGGCCATGTTGACATTTTCTGAACACGTGGGTTTGTTTGGGATTCCCCATTGTAATCAGGTCATTCTGTTTCTAAAAATAGCATCGGGGCGAAAAATTCGCCCCGAAGATGGCGGCCGCTACCGAAGTCACCTTTCAACCTAGCGGTGACTGAGGGAACCAAAATGGGAATACTGCAAACATTTAACCTACATGACATCATTCATGTCGTCAAGTGCAACATCAAAAGGTGTCACGCTAAGTTGTTGATTACCGATGACGTGATGCAAAATCGGACGATATTTCCCGGCAGACTCGGTCAGTTGTCTTCCTATCAACTTTCCTACCAAAAAATGGATTATTCCTACCGAAAAATGGACCGGCTGCGGTGGTCATAACATGAACAAATAGCTCAACCCATTTACGTGATCCGCGTATTTATACAATTACGTCAGGCGACAGTAATCACCCGGTACTGCTAAATTGAATTCGTGGCTTTTTCATGTACCGTGAATGATGTGTTGTAGGTTCTGACTGATTGGCCCAGGGCAGCCAGCTCCGTCAATATTGTGGCGTTCGTGCATCACAATGAGGAACTGGACCTTCAGGATGTGTAGTTTCGGTGTATTTTTTTGCAGAATGGGGAACCCGCACTGCGGTTTATCCCGACAGGTCGGCGCTGCGAGCGGTTGTACCGAAACGACGTCATTTACGTCATTTTAGGTGTTGACGTTGCGTCATGAAAGAATTTCCTGTACATTTTTCTACAGGAAAAATGACACAAAAGACGTTGCTTTTATCGCCATGGCATCTCTTCATTTTAAGAAAAAAAGGAATGAGATTAAAAGAAAATTTCATCTGCTACACGATGATGTAAGTTTTATTGTTGGGCGACCAACACAAATGGTTTATTTTCACGCCAGAAATAAATGGAAATAACGTTAGAAAAAAGAGACTTCGGCCGCTCGCAGTGCCACGTCGTGACGTTAGTGTGCGGAGAGCGTTGAAAAGGAGGAATTACTGCAAACATTTAACCTACATGACATCATTCATGTCGTCAAGTGCAACATCAAAAGGTGTCACGCTAAGTTGTTGATTACCGATGACGTGTTCGAGTACATGTAGTTTTTAAGAACCAGCAAAGACAAGTGATTTTATCTAAAACAAACATACTTACAAAAATATGATACCTGTGATGACACCAAGTAGAATTAGGATACTGAAAAATAAAAAAAGTCTAGATGTACAAATGATAGAAATATTTTTTAACTGATATGATTTTCAAAACACCACGTCATATGGCCTGCGTCAATTTTCATTTAAAATAAAAATCTTTTACAAGTATTGAGAATTTCTTAAAGCAAATATCATATCTTTGGTGCTATAAGTGCAAGAAACACTTCCTTTTCAGACAGACTAATTTTTAGAGGATATAAACTGCCTCTTCGTCGCTGGCAAGCTCTCTTCACGCCACTTAGCTATCATTAGATTCGGAAGTCGATATTAATGTCATCATTTTATTGCCGCTGATTTGATTATTCGGCACATTAAGCTCAGTTATGAAGGAAGTCATTAACTGATTGCTCTGTCAAAATGGTTGGAGGCCCCGTCGCGAGTTAGGGTTTGCAAGATGGGTTTCAAACCGCTCTCTGTATTGATCGGCGCTCCGAAACTGCTTCGGTTCACGCGATTCTCAGAAGATGACCAATAGGTGTCACTAGTACGTCTTAGAATTGGCGCCAAAGAGCTTGCCAATCAGTGATGGGCTTTCAGGACCACTTTGGCGGCCATAGCGACGGATGATCATTGCGACCTGTGCCTCTCGACATGCTCAAGGTGTCAATCAACAAATATCTTATGGCGGCGTCGACTAAATGTCAATAGTGATTAGAATTTTGATTGCTCAGGCACCAATAGCGCCGTCCTTTGCTGATTCGTCAATTTTTCCGCTAAACAATTCCAGCGTTTAGTGGAGTATATAACTATATGAGACGTTGAACTAAACGCTTGAGCCGAGCTTATACCCATCCAACAACGTTGACAGTCGGTCATTGTCTATTTTGAGATGACTTGACTTACCATGATTCTGGTATCCAGGAAGCAAGGAAGTTGGCATGGTGATAAACTGCAACGCAGAAAATATAAAGCCTGTAATATTAGCTTCTTGCATTGTAGTAAACTGATCTGTTAAGAAGTGCACAGAGAGCTCATCATCGTGTTCGCTACCGAGACACCGGTCACAGCGAGATCAGAACGATTTATACATGTATGTATTTACAAATGTGATCCAGTCCAGGAAACCCAGACACAAGTTCCATTCATTGACAAGACCCTTGACTACCCTGTACCAACTCATCTCAGAAGCGTGGTCTTTCTCATTTCTTTCTTACTTTAACACCTTAACTGATTTCAGAATTTGTGGTGTAATCATTGCTATGATCATTAACCATTTCCCCCCTGGAAGACTTGTGCCTCGTATTCCCAGATTGGGTCACAAATGCACTTCCGTCCTAAACACATCCTACCTATTTTACAAACTGCACATCCGAAGAGAAATAGACAAACCAGCAGTGGAGTTTGCACATACTCATAATTCCAACCTGCCACGTGGACTTCCACGTGACTGTGCTCCTCGGTGTCGTTTCCGGTTCCGTTTACTTCGATGATTTCGGCAAATGTTCCGGGGTTAAAGTTCAGGATGATGGCAAGTGATGCGGTTAGAGGATCCAGCCTCATTTTCGTTAGTTTAATATACAGAACGCGAAATTTGTTCAGTGCTCCTATCCTGTGTCGTTGACTCTGTGTTGTAACTTCATGTTTATCACGCCTGAAATATAGAAAATGATATGAGTAATCGAAAAATATTGGGTTTTCTCACGTCAGACGGAAATGATCTTCGTCAACAAGCGGACAAAGATAAGGTATGTTGGGATCAAAAAGATGCGAATAAATCACGTGAAAACTGAATGATAAAATCAATTAAATCAGACGTAATTCATAAGAGAGCTCATCATCGTGTTCGCTACCGAGACACCGGTCACAGCGAGATCAGAACGATTTATACATGTATGTATTTACAAATGTGATCCAGTACAGGAAACCCAGACACAAGTTCCATTCATTGACAAGACCCTTGACTACCCTGTACCAACTCATCTCAGAAGCGTGGTCTTTCTCATTTCTTTCTTACTTTAACACCTTAACTGATTTCAGAATTTGTGCTGTAATCATTGCTATGATCATTAACCATTTCCCCCTGGAAGACTTGTGCCTCGTATTCCCAGATTGGGTCACAAATGCACTTCCGCCCTAAACACATCCTACCTATTTTACAAACTGCACATCCGAAGAGAAATAGACAAACCAGCAGTGGAGTTTGCACATACTCATAATTCCAACCTGCCACGTGGACTTCCACGTGACTGTGCTCCTCGGTGTCGTTTCCGGTTCCGTTTACTTCGACGATTTCGGCAAATGTTCCAGGGTTAAAGTTCAGGATGATGGCAAGTGATGCGGTTAGAGGATCCAGCCTCATTTTCGTTAGTTTAATACAGAACGCGAAATTTGTTCAGTGCTCCTATCCTGTGTCGTTGACTCTGTGTTGTAACTTCATGTTTATCACGCCTGAAATATAGAAAATGATATGAGTAATCGAAAAATATTGGGTTTTTCTCACGTCAGACGGAAATGATCTTCGTCAACAAGCGGACAAAGATAAGGTATGTTGGGATCAAAAAGATGCGAATAAATCACGTGAAAACTGAATGATAAAATCAATTAAATCAGACGTAATTCATTTTGAATAAATATTTGTTAAAAATCGCTAGACGACACTATAAATCAGTTTTATCATCGACATACATGTATCTATAACTCTTGACACTAGCTTTGTGGAGTGCGCATACTTCGTCAGTGATGACCAAACCATCGTCGTTGTAAACAGATACGTACGTACGTACGTACACTCAGAAATATGCATACATTAATCGTGTACACTGCCCCACTTTCTATGGCTAAAGGCAGCATATCCACTTGAGATCAGCGGGTTGATGTGCGATTAAGATAACAGCTCTTTGTTTTGCACCAAGTACACTGTTATGTGGAGTGGAGTCATGACGTGTATCGGCCATACTCCTACTATTCAGCGGCGGTGCCTTTACCATTGGAGAGCATGTCGTTTGTGATGAATAATGAATCAGTTCTGTTCGAGTGGTCACAGTCATCATTTAATCACTCTCTTCTAGCTAATCATTATGAGCGAGTTAATGAGAATTAAATTGATGACTTTCGTGAAGGCAATGTGATGCGTGCCTCGATGGGCGAAATCCGCACTGCGTGTGACTCTCGTTAAAACGAGATGTTTTCGCGTTATTACGAGATCTTATCTCGTTATTACGAATCTTTTCTCGTTATTGCGAGATCTTTTCTCGTTATTACGAGGTCTTTTTCTCGTTTTTACGAGATCCTTTCTTGTTATTACGAGATCTTTTCTTGTAATTACGCGATGTTATCTCGTTGTTGCGAGATCTTTTCTCGTTCTTACGAGATTTTTTTAGTTCCCCCTATTTTTTGTATGGTAAATGCTACTCGACAGGATGATTTTGCGACAGACAGACGGGCGATCTGCCAGAACGGATATCTGTCAACAGAGGCTGTTAGCAAACAAGGCACGCCTAACGGCCGAATATCCGCCGTCTGACTTTCAAGACAAGAGAATCTTGTGACGAAACTCGGCTAACGGAAGCTGTTGACAAAGCATTGATAGTTCTCGAGTGGGACTTCTGATTGTCGGCTTGCATGGCACGACTGACGAGCTGCTGTGATCAGTCAATAATATCGTACTGTACCCAAAGTTGCACGACACGGCCTAAACCGCTGGCCATAGACTGGATTGAACATTTATTTATTGGTTCGCCTCTGAGCTGACGACACCTAAGCAGTCAAGAGCACCAATTTACAGTTGACCCGACGCCGCAGTAAGATGTGTGTTGATTGGCTGAAACACAGCGAACATGTCGAGAGGCACACAGGCACCCAGTACATGTATGTTGGCTGGTTGGGTCATCCGTCTATGGTCCTAAAAGCGGATCACTGATTGGATGGGAAGTTTAGCGCTCACTAGTGATACCTATTGGACATCTTCTGAGAATCGCGTGAACCAAAGCAGTTTCGGAGTGGTAAAACGGGAAGCGGTTCCAAACTGCGGAGGAGTTAGACCTACATGTATCCCATAGAAAATATTAGAATGATGTGTTTGCATAAAGTACACGTACATGTATGTAGCAGATCAGGACCTCGCTATTGGCTTAAATTTGTATAAATGCAATTCGCATGTTGAGTGTGATAATCCGTAGCATTCTTCCATTTCAAGGGCTTTAAAACATGGAAGCTTGACAAGGATCGATGTTTGACAGGGTGTCAAGTGTCATTTTCGTTCGATTGCATAGCCCACATTTTACAAGTGTTCAGCCGAATTAGCGAAGGAGATGACACAAATTACATACACAATTGTATGTACACATATATCGACTGATAACTTGACAGCGAAATATACTTTTGATGATGATATCTATTCAACATGTAATTTTCCAGTAGCTTTTATTGAGAAGGTTTCGGGGTCACTGACTCACTACACGTACTTGTTTTCTGGGTTTCTAAATAGGCTATCAATGTTTAATATTTGACACTAACGAGCCGAGATTTGTGTCAAAGACGAGTCGAAACCCGAGTCGATCTTGCTCATCGAGTGACGAATATAATATCGAAAAACTATGAGCTGAGGAAGGTATCTGACTTAAAGCAGGAATTGATCGAGCAGCAATTCAATCATTCACATTTTCCTCCTACACGGTTGTCAAAGTATTAATATTTTAATAGTTTAATAGTTTAATAATTTGATAATTTAATATTTAAATATTTTATACTTTAGTAGTTTGGTGTGTTGATATTTTAATATTTTATATTTCCTCCTCTGTTTTAATTTAATGTTCGGCGTTTAATATTTAACGTTTAGCGTTTGATATTTAATATTTAATATTCACTTTAATTATTTATTATTTATTTTTTATTATTTATTTAATTTACTTCACAATCATAATATTATATATTAATAGCCTATTACATCGTTTTATAAATATTTACCGTATATAATATTTATATCTATTTTTGATGATATTTAACTACATTACCTACATTCAGAAGTATTATTGCAATATTGGGCAGATTAATTTGTTCAATCCGCTGGTATTTTTTCTGTATATTGGCTGATTAAAAAGCACAAATTATTAGGTTGCGATTTTAAAATATGAAACTAAATGAAGACTAAATCACGAACGATTGAAAATAATCTGATGAAAACAAATCGAGATTGAATTGGGCACAAAATACCTATAATAATAAATAAAAACTAGTCTATAAAACTCATAAATTGGGTATCATTAGAGCCAGTAAATCACACATTGTCGGCGGTGATAAAAATGTATTTGTCCGACTGCCGTCCGGCAGTAAATGATAAGGTCTGCTGTGCATAAAAAATCTGGGTTGCACAAATTGGTTGATGATGGTGTTCGCTGTCCAGAAATTGACGGAAACATTTCATCGGCAATACATCTCCGAAAGAGTTGTCGACTTGCTTCCTCTGTGCACTCGGTCGTCATTAAGCTGTTTCCCGAGATCTCTTCAGTCAACAGACTTGGTGCCAGACTCTCATGCAGAGCGGGAGAGCGATCTTCGCGAGCTCGGTATCTTCATGTCCGAGGTCGACAAAGGCGATCGATTCGAAGCCCCTGTTCTGAAAGGATGTAGAAGCGGTAGGTGTGGTAAAAGAAATGTCAGCCGAGGCGAGCCCAGTGCAACACTGCCATCGAGGTGCCTTTCGATGACGATGTCCTTCATTTCGAGAATACAATGCGGTAACATGGAAATGTGAAGACAACAGAAGGCCATTTAAAACAAGAGCAACGCAGAGCGGGGTATTGATGCCACCGACCAGTGTGTTGTTTGTTGGCATGACACCGACGACTCCGACGCAGTAGCCTTGACACATAATGCCCCGAAACTTTGGAGGTCGGGGGCATAAAAATTGGAAGACGCGAAGCCAGACATAAAAAACCTGATGCACTGACGAATTAGAACCGAGGATAGAACAAAATGTCCGATACAATGATCTAGCATCTATTGATACAGAAAGTCGACGCAAAAACGGTTATTTGCCGTAAAAAACAGCCAATCGAAATCTGATTTGCATTGACCTCGGTTCTGTTGACAAAGTAATCAGGATAGAAATGACAGTAGGGATGTTAACTTTTGTTTAGCCACGGAAATAACTAATAAATCCTAATGACATTGATAAATATTATATTCTAGGCCAGTCTGCTGCCATCGTTTGATGCAAGTGTGCCACCGGTATCTGAATAATATCCAGCTAAACGCATATTGTCAATATACACTCTCGTACCCGCATTATTTAACAACTGAAGAGGTTTCAAATCAATGGACGACCCATCCAAAATAGCAACATGTAGCCAATGCCTATGTCCACATATTTATTGGCTCACTAAGTGACCCTTATTTTCGTGTCTGATTTTTCGTTTCCATCCGATTGTGGAGTCATGTTTTGTCCAATGTTATTGATCTTGGTATGTATGTACGGCGAATTGTATGTAGTTTTGTCTGAGGTCAACGAAATTTTGATACGTTACATAGTTTTTGAGATATTAGGGTTTTTGTGGGCTGAAAAAGCGGATGCGTATCGTGCGTGAGGCTGGATTTCCTTCCTGGCAATGAGAAATGAGTTGGGTCTGTGGATGACGAAAATAGGCCGAATTTGATTTGCACGATCGTGAGTTAGTTGGGTTGAATTGTGTACGGAACTTAGGTCCAAAAATTCTTCAAGTGGTCATTAAATTTTGTTGTCAGTCCGTTTGATTTGATCATAACGTCGTTGTGGAGAAAAAAGACACCGAATCGACGGATTTTTTCCCGAGAACGCAAGACTAGCCAAACCATACCTGGTCGCTTGTTTTACTTCAATCGTGTCTGCACGGATTACGCTATATGGAGCTTGCGTGCGGTAATTAGGTCACTTTTATTTATATTTGGCGAATGTGTATCACTGTGTATAGTGAATTGTTATTACTAGCATCTGACCAGCGGCGAAGAAATTTTGAGGGAGTGTGTGTTTCTGTTTGTCTTTTGAATATCCTGCGGTAAAGGGTCTGTTGCTTTATTGATGAGTCATTGACTGTGTTTGGAGAGGGGTACTTTCTTGGCTAGAATCCATTTAATCATTAACCGTCAAATCCAACTTCCTCAGAAAATAGGAATTTATAGGCCTAGGCCTAGACATGTGGATGATGATGATTCTGATAAAGTGATACAACCAATTAGTATTCGAATTGTCCATCTATTTTCTGTTACTCCCATTCATTAACCCTCCACTTAGTGAGCCCTGTCGCCACCAGGCTTGTCAATACATATATGTCAACAATAATTGATTTAGGGTTGGAAACTGAAGCACTAAAGATTTGCTATAATATTGCCCATTTTGATCCTCATATTGGTCAAAATAATATTGCGCGTGTTTGGACCGCTTGCAGGCACATTTTGGCCGACACAAAGGTTAGTATTGATAAAAGTTAGCAAATGCTTTTACTTAAAATTTGCACAGCGAGGTCCAATGTGAATGTACTGCAAAACCTGAAGTAAAAGCATTTGCTAGCATTTGTGAATATAATGATCAGCCATTACATTGGAAATGGTGACAAAAGACAGCTGCTCTCCAAAAAATTATTTCGTTTCATAAAGTCAAGCAGTGGCATTTTGTTCTTTCTCTTGCTGACGAATCCGGACTCGATGTACTCTAGTTAATCAGTCAGCATCACCATGGGTAAAATGAAGGAAGACTCGACGAGTATCGCAGGCCGGAGTGGACACAATTCATATTTAATGTCCACATTAATTCCGATTTTGGGGAGCGCGGTGGCACAATGGTTAGAGCGTTGGACTCGTGATCGGAAGGTTGCGGGTTCAATCCCTGGCTGTGTCACTCTGTATACTACCGTCCAAAAGTCCTTATCCGTGATTGGTCGATTTTATGTGGATATTACATGTAATTCGCGATTTAATGGGGACATAAAATACGAATTTATATGGACATTAAGTAAGTAGGGCGATTTTATATCCACATTAAAAACTCGGCTGCGATTGGTTGATTTAGTGTGGATATAAATTCTTGATTTAATGTGGATATAAAATCGGAATTAATGTGGACATTAAATATGAATTGTGTCCACTCCGGCCTGCGATAGACGAGTTCTAATCAACTTCCCACTGACAGTGCCCGTACCAATTTGTCCACATTCTAAGGCGTATCGGAAAACCTCAGCCTTTGTTGGAGCAAACTGGGGCATGATGGCTATCATGGTGACCGGAGACAAATTGACATAATGGATGATCGTATTGTGTAACATCACCAAGGGAGTTGGAGTCGGATGAGCAAAATAAGCGTTGTGTATGGCTTAAACAGGAATCCATAGAATATCTACGTGCCTTCTTGTCTAAGCAGGGGATTATGTTTTTTTACGATAGTGTGTTATGCCTCCCGTCGTTATGATAGAGAGCATGACTCTCTTTTGACTGCAGAGGTTTTCTCTGGGCACTTCAGTCTCCTGCTGCTGCTGTACCCTGACCTGCCCATCCTGAGAATCTGGGACGTTATTCACGAAGCTCCCGTAACTTACGGGCATGCGCAAACTATTGTCCTTTTGCGGACAACCTATTGTTCACTATCAGCCTGACAAAGGATTTGCGTACCCTTAAAGTTACGGGAGCTTTGTGAATAAGGTCCCAGGTCATTTCATTCGGCTTGCCACCCTCTCAGATGAGGCAAGGCGTAGGCCTACGACCCTTTTTAAGAGGACGTGACTCGCCCAGCATTGTGTAATAAGGCCCTAGTAGAGCTGTGCAGACGATATGCCTCTTGACGGAAAAACTGAATTTTGACCACAGCTGCTGAGTCAGCAATCATGTGGACGAGAAAAATAAAGTGATTAGGAAAAGCACATTCATGTCATTCTGTGATCATACATTTGGGCATTGTGCTATGGTTTGTCGGGTTGATTAAGGGTGGTACAGTTTTATAGATTTGTCCCAGTTGGCACTAGATTAAGTCGGTTATCGACTTAAAATACGTCTACTACAAATGCACTGCATGGAAATGTGTACATGTATACGTACATGTACGTACACGTACATGTAGGCCTATGCATTGCAACGGTCGCAGTTTTTAATCCAATAGGCCTACTTGGCAATATAATTTTCCACTCGACCAACGGTTGTCTGATTCCTGACGTTGAATCAAGGGCAAGGAGTGAGCAAGTAATCAACCTGGTTAGAGACAGTGAAGGAAGAAGTTAATATGTATTGTACGTGAACGAAAATGACGTCATTTCCTTAAAAACACCGATACATAGTATTTGGTAAAGAAATGCACATGGACGCGGGTTGATCAAAAGCCCGTTCTGCACTGTCAAGTATTTGATCCAGTATTCTGGATATCTCCTGAATGTTGATTGTTTATATTGAAAGCCGTTGGCCACATGAAGATTCCATCACGCAACTTGACATCGTTCTGTAATTAAGTAACCATTGCACATAGATCGGGCGCGTGGATATGGATCCAAAGGAAGTCAAGCAGTATTGATATACGCCAACGTAAAGACAAACACACGTGCCATGGGTGGATGATCGGTAAAAGCCTTTTATCACTTTCTTTAGAACAAAGGAGGGGAATGGATTAGTGCTACGGATGCAGACTTGTAAAAGGTCACTTTTTCGTGCTGCAGCTTGAAGTATATGAAAGTACAGACAATAAATACTGCAATACGAATGAAAAATATTTGTGATCAACCCGATAGCCCGCATATAGGGAGTGCTCTCTTTTAGATATTATAGCAGTTTCTTCAAAAGGATTCTCGTATACATGGGAACCGTACTGATTGCGTGGGTTGCCCATCCGAGGATTCCGTCGCCATAGTCTAAAATTGTTGTTCGTCTTTGTTGGTGTAAACTCAAAGGAAAGACGACGTTGATTCCTGTCACACCTGCGTAAATCTGCCATGAGTGTTTCCGTATGTCAGTATTTCCCCATATTTGACAAACGCTGCATGGCAGTTTTCAGGATACACTGCAGTTGTTCGTCGATTCCCAAAGATTCCTTACTCGCAATGATCAATGACCGGCACGGACAATCGCACTGGTCATTTCTCATAAGACAGGTACTTTCAGATCTTCCCTGCCCTTACCTACCATAATGAATCCCCCAGCCCTACGGATAAGGCCGGTATTAGAGATAATACCGTTCATCATGGTGTAAGGCTTCACACACAAACGTGAGTACAGAGCAACAATCAACTGACTTTAACGTGACACCCCATCAATCCGAAGTAACGATATTTGCAGCCCTGTCGCCAGAGGTAACGAAGCGGAAGCAGAAACTGTCTTCGCGTTAACGTCAGTTGGCAGCTTTTTTCAAACCAAGGCTTGTCTACACGATCATACATTTGTTCAAAACATCATCATACATTTGTATGATGATGTCCAAGCTTGTGTGTCGATTTCTGTCTTGTGACAATGCAGCTAAAATTTTGAACATCATCATACATTGTTCAAAACAGCATCATACACTTGCATGATGATGTTCAAGTTTGTTGTGGATTTCGATCTACAGTCCAACATTCATGAACTTTGTATGATGAAGTATGATGGAGAAAGGATAATGTTGGATGCTGTTCAAGTTTGTTGGGAAAACCGTCCACACGATCATACATTTGTCCATGAACATCATCACACATTTTTTTTGGGATGTTTTGCATTGGCAAGATGAAACATGCAGCTAAAAATTTGAACATCATCATACATGTTCAGGTTTGTTGGGAAAACAGTCCACACGATCATACATTTTGTCGTGAACATCATCACACAAATTTGAACATCATCATACATGTTGGTTGCTGTTCAAGTTTGTTGGGAAAACAGCCTACACAATCAAATATCTGTCCATGAACATCATCACACAAATGTATGATGATGTTTTGAACAAATGTATGATCGTGTAGACAGGCCTTTAACACCTTGTTGGACAAATGTTGGCTGATGTGCAAGGAATTTATTTTTTCTTTCAACATATTATTCAAATGAGTTTTGGTATTTTGTTGGCATGTGTAAACAGGGTCAAAATATCGTGCTACTCAAGTCGTTCTATGTTGGTCCATGCACATCGTTATCACAGCTAAACCTAGTTACTCAAGTCGTTCTATGTTGGTCCGTGCACATCGTTATCACAGCTAAACCTAGTTACTCAAGTCGTTCTATGTTGGTCCGTGCACATCGTTATCACAGCTAAACCTAGTTACTCAAGTCGTTCTATGTTGGTCCGTGCACATCGTTATCACAGCTAAACCTAGTTACTCAAGTCGTTCTATGTTGGTCCATGCACATCGTTATCACAGCTAAACCTAGTTACTCAAGTCGTTCTATGTCGGTCCATGCACATCGTTATCACAGCTAAACCTATACCCATGCGAAACGCTCTGGTCACCTTTGTCGGAGAGGAAAATGTAAATATGGATTATCCCCAGGGTTTTTTGAACGTGGCTGGTGTTTGTGAAATGTGAATCGCTTAGTAGTCTGATGGACCAGAAATTCGCTCGTGACAGCAGCAGAACTGGGCACTCACACAAACACTAGGATTAATGTATATTGGGTGGTTTGTCAAGTTCATGATAGAAGGGAAGGACATCCAAGCGACGTCAATGGTTCCCTGTGATTCTCTTTTTGTATAAAATCGGCATGGTCTACGCATCTACCGTACGGTTACACCTACAAATAAACTTCCGGTTACATAATGTAGGCCTATATTGTACATGTACATGTACATGTATAGACTAAATCGGGCATTTTTGTGTACGAACACGTCGTATATGATTACGCCATGTATGACAGATAGAAAGCAAACACTTGTCAATATAAATCCACAACCTGAAGAATATAAGGGTCAGTAAAAAGACAGAAAGGCCCGTATTTTAGAATGCTCCTCAAGGTAAAGGAGTTCCTCAAGGCTATTGTTCTCCTGTTGAGAACAATAGCCTTGAGGAACTCCTTTACCTTGAGGAGCATTCTAAAATACGGGCTCAAGACTCTGTAGTGTCGGAATAACAACTTAGGAAAAGAAATGTTTGCCTCATTGTGGTAAATCAAAGTGAAGAATAGAAAAACTTACCAAAGACGTCATGATAACAGTTCGATCTGCCATTCGTAGATCTTTGGGTTTCGTATCCCGACTTGTGCTCGATGAATGAAATGTAAATCCAACTATCTGCCGATTTGTAATATCCAGAATGAAAAAGCAAAATATCCTCTGATCACGTCTTTACACTGGGCTTGGCGTCATACGGTCAAGTTGTTCACCAGTAGTCACCATACAGTGATGATTCAGGCCATTTAACATTGAATCGACACCAAGATAACCGATATGACATCGTGCTGTTATCAATAATTATCGGTCATCTTCGTCGATCGCAGCGACGCTTTGAACGCACCGTAGAATCAAAAGCTCCCAGGTTTCAGCAAATCCAGCCGAGACTTCGTAGCAACATGGGTCTGACCTCTAAGAGCAACTCCAATCCAAGGATAAAGGTGGTGACCGCATGATCAGACCAAGTGATGTCAAGTTCAGATGCCAACATTGGTAAATGGTGAATTATGTTAATCATGTCTACATGTACGTGTATTATGGAAAAGTATTATTTTTTCTCTTGAAGTCTTTTGCTTAAAACCGTTTTTAAAAAGCTTTAGTAACAGATATAATTACATTGTAAGTTGTAGGAGAAAAACTTAGTTTCTTTAAGAAGAACACTAACTTATTCCTGATTTTCGTCATCAACATTCAACCTTCATTTTACATGTATCAATCTCAAATGTAAGTTTGATACCTGGATCCGCTTGCCGTACCCACAGGGCTGATGGAATGAACTACCATCACACCACTGTTTATTGACAAAATAATGACAACCCGGTGTACCTGTGTTACATATTGGCATTATTAATTTTGATTGTCCACTTGATGTCCGGCCTCAAACGAAAAACAATAATTTCGTCATGTAACAAAAATTGTTAAATTCGTGAACACAGGAAGTCAATTAACATGGCAAATAGATTAATAGATTAAAACATATACAATATGTACATAAATTTTATTTTTGTGCTATTTTCAGGATCGCAAATCTATGCACATATAGACCTACACGCTAAAGCCGAGAGCAGATCGGCCTTGCGACTGGAAGCAACTGAACGCAACAGTCGCTGTCGATATGAGCGGACCGCGTACATCGACTGCGACTGGTCATTGCGGCAACAAGTGGCACAATCCAGTCTTCAATCCGGCAACGAGTAGAACATGGGCAACTGGCTGGAACTAGCGGCAACTAGCGCGCACATCGACCTGTTTGAGCAACTGATCAGTTGCTGCTGTTTCCAGCCAGTCGCCCACCATTGCCAAAAACGCCATTGCCGGTAGTTGCTTCCAGTCGCAAGGTCGATCTGCTCTCGGCATAGTGTAAAAATGTAGGGCATACAATAAAATGTAGGGCCTCCGTGCAATACATACATAATGATAAAATACAAGACAGAGAAACGGGGCACACACAATACAATACAATGTATAATGTACACGGCCGCGTACAACAAAGTTGTATAAGCGACCGCAGAGGGAAACCGCCGCATCTAGCCCTGTATTTTTGCTGATATTAATGACCTTCACATACGTATTATCGCAGTGTGAATGTCATATCGATTCCTCAGGGTTTCTTTCTCGTAGCTCCATCAATTTTTTTCCGTAAACAGATCCGAGAAAATCGCATATACACCAACCTCAAACTTTCATCGAGTCTGCAACGTACAATTCTCTAGAGCTGAAAGGTGCGATTTCGAAATTTATTCAGCGCTTTCCGCGTTTTGGGGCATTTCTCTACTGTTCTTGCATGTATACATGTATTAACAAGAAGAAGGCCTATATCGCCGCGGATAGGCTACCGCAAACGTACATGAATGCCCGTTCAGAGAAGTGACGGTCACGATTTGAGATACGCTAGGTGCGAGTTCCCACCGCGGCCGCTGATTGCAACTTTAGGCCTACAGTTTATTCATTCAACGATCGTGTATAAAACGTTTTTAAGCCAGTAAATCACACATTGTCGGCGGTGATAAAAATGTATTTGTCCGACTGCCGTCCGGCAGTAAATGATAAGGTCTGCTGTGCATAAAAAAATCTGGGTTGCACAAATTGGTTGATGATGGTGTTCGCTGTCCAGAAATTGACGGAAACATTTCATCGGCAATACATCTCCGAAAGAGTTGTCGACTTGTTTCCTCTGTGCACTCGGTCGTCATTAAGCTGTTTCCCGAGACTCTTCAGTCAACAGACTCGGTGCCAGACTCTCATGCAGAGCGGGAGAGCGATCTTCGTGAGCTCGGTATCTTCATGTCCGAGGTCGACAAAGGCGATCGATTCGAAGCCCCTGTTCTGAAAGGATGTAGGCGGTAGGTGTGGTAAAAGAAATGTCAGCCGAGGCGAGCCCAGTGCAACACTGCCATCGAGGTGCCTTTCGATGACGATGTCCTTCATTTCGAGAATACAATGCGGTAACATGGAAATGTGAAGACAACAGAAAGGCCATTTAAAACAAGAGCAACGCAGAGCGTGGTATTTGCCACCGACCAGTGTGTTGTTTGTGGGCATGACACCGCCGACTCCGACACAGTAGCCTTGACATAATGCCCCGAAACTTTGGAGGTCGGGGGCATAAAAATTGGAAGACGCGAAGCCAGATATAAAAAAACCTGATGCACTGACGAATTAGAACAGAGGATAGAAAAAAATGTCCGATAATGATCTAGCATCTATTGATACAGAAAGTCGACACAAAAACGGTTACTTGCCGTAAAAAACAGCCAATCGAAATCTGATTTGCATTGACCTCGGTTCTGTTGACAAAGTAATCAGGATAGAAATGACAGTAGGGATGTTAACTTTTGTTTAGCCACGGAAATAACTAATAAATCCTAATGACATTGATAAATATTATATTCCAGGCCAGTCTGCTGCCATCGTTTGATGCAAGTGTGCCACCGGTATCTGAATAATATCCAGCTAAACTGCATATTGTCAATATACACTCTCGTACCCGCATTATTTAACAACACTACTGAAGAGGCTTCAAATCGACCCATCCAAAATAGCAACATGTAGCCAAGGCCTATGTCCACATATTTATCAATACATATATGTCAATAATAATTGATTTAGGGTTGGAAACTGAAGCACTAAAGATTTGCTGTAATATTGCCCATTTTGATCCTCATA
Source organism: Notospermus geniculatus (assembly GCA_002633025.1). Lineage (NCBI taxonomy): Eukaryota > Metazoa > Nemertea > Pilidiophora > Heteronemertea > Lineidae > Notospermus > Notospermus geniculatus. The sequence continues at coordinate 77,096 of NMRB01000070.1, forward strand.
TTGGTCAAAATAATATTGCGCGTGTTTGGACCGCTTGCAGGCACATTTTGGCCGACACAAAGGTTAGTATTCATAAAAGTTAGCAAATGCTATTACTTAAAATTTGCACAGCGAGGTCCAATGTGAATGTACTGCAAAACCTGAAGTACATGTAAAAGCATTTGCTAGCATTTGTGAATATCATGATCAGCCATTACATTGGAAATGGTGACAAAAGACAGCTGCTCTCCAAAAAATTATTTCGTTTCATAAAGTCAAGCAGTGGCATTTTGTTCGTTCTGCTGACGAATCCGGACTCAATGCACTCTAGTTAATCAGTCAGCATCACCATGCCTGGGTAAAATGAAGGAAGACTCGACGAGTTCTAATCAACTTCCCACTGACAGTGTCCGTACCAATTTGTCCACATTCTAAGGCGTATCGGAAAACCTCAGCCTTTGTTGGAGCAAACTGGGGCATGATGGCTATCATGGTGACCGGAGACAAATTGACATTATGGATAATCGTATTGTGTAACTGCACCAAGGGATTTGGAGTCGGATGAGCAAACTAAGCGCTGTGTATGACTTAAACAGGAATCCATAGAATATCTACGTGCCTTCTTGTCTAAGCAGGGGATTATGTTTTTTACGATAGTGTGTTGTGCCTCCCGTCGTTATGATAGAGAGAGTGACTCTCTTTTGACAGCAGAGGTTTTCTCTGGGCACTTCAGTCTCCTCCTGCTGTACCCTGACCTACCCATCCTGAGAATCAGGGACGTTATTCACGAAGCTCCCGTAACTTACGGGAGTGCGCAAACTATTGTCCTTTTGCGGACAACCTATTGTTCACTATCAGCCTGACAAAGGATTTGCGTACCTTTAAAGTTACGGGAGCTTTGTGAATAAGGTCCCAGGGGCCATATTCATGAAGACTTCGCAACTTTGCGTGCAGGCAAATCTATTGTAAGGCAGTCAGTGAACAATAGGGCATGTGCAGCCAAACAACAGACTTGCGTGCACGCAAAGTTGCGAAGGCTTCGTGAATATGGCCCCAGGTCATTTCATTCGGCTTGCCACCCTCTCAGATGAGGTAAGGCGTACGACCCTTTTTAAGAGGACGTGACTCGCCCAGCATTGTGTAACAAGGCCCTAGTAGAGCTGTGCAGACGATATGCCTGTTGACGGAAAAACTGAATTTTGACCACAGCTGCTGAGTCAGCAATCATGTGGACGAGAAGTAAAGTGATTAGGAAAAGCACATTCATGTCATTCTGTGATCATACATTTGGGCATTGTGCTATGGTTTGTCGGGTTGATTAAGGGTGGTACAGTTTTATAGATTTGTCCCAGTTGGCACTAGATTAAGTCGGTTATCGACTTAAAATACGTCTACTACAAATGCACTGCATGGAAATGTGTACATGTATACGTACATGTACGTACACGTACATGTAGGCCTATGCATTGCAACGGTCGCAGTTTTTAATCCAATACTTGGCAATATAATTTTCCACTCGACCAACGGTTGTCTGATTCCTGAAGTTGAATCAAGGGCAAGGAGTGAGCAAGTAATCAACCTGTAGAGACAGTGAAGGAAGAAGTTAAGATGTATTGTACGTGAACGAAAATGACGTCATTCCCTTAAAAACACCGATACATAGCATTTGGTAAAGAAATGCACATGGACGCGGGTTGATCAAAAGCCCGTTCTGCACTGTCAAGTATTTGATCCAGTATTCTGGATATCTCCTGAATGTTGAGTGTTATTGAAAGCCGTTGGCCACATGAAGATTCCATCAGGCAACTTGACATCGTTCTGTAATTAAGTAACCATTGCACGTCGATCGGGCGCGTGGATATGGATCCTAAGGAAGTCAAGCAGTATTGATATACGCCAACGTAAAGACAAACACACGTGCCATGGGTGGATGATCGGTAAAAGCCTTTTATCACTTTCTTTAGAACAAAGGAGGGGAATGGATTAGTGCTACGGATGCAGACTTGTAAAAGGTCACTTTTTCGTGATGCAGCTTGAAGTATATGAAAGCACAGACAATAAATACTGCGATACGAATGAAAAATATTTGTGATCAACCCGATAGCCCGCATATAGGGAGTGCTCTTTTAGATATTATAGCAGGTTTCTTCAAAAGGATTTTCATACATGGGGAACGTACTGATTCTTCCTTTACCCGATTGCGTGGGTTGCCCATCCGAGGATTCCGACGCCATATAGTCTAAATTTGTTGGTTGTCTATTGTGAGTGTAACTCAAAGGAACGACGGCGTTAAAGTGTAACATCTGCCTGTGTTTCTGCGTGTCAGTATTTCCCCATATTGTTTGACAAACGCTGGCAGTTTGACTTTTAAGGATATCCTAAATTTGTTCGTCGATTCCCCAAGAGGCCTCACTCCCAATGATCCGATGGTCGTTTCTCAAAGACCACAGATACTTTCATATCTTCCCTGCCCTTCCTACCATAATGAATCCCCCAGCCCTACGGATAAGGCCGGTATTAGAGATAATACCGTTCATCATGGTGTAAGGCTTCACACACAAACATGAGTACAGAGCAACAATCAACTGACTTTAACGCGACACCCCATCAATCCGAAGTAGCGATTCGCAGCCCTGTCGCCAGAGGTAACGAAGCGGAAGCAGAAACTGTCTTCGCGTTAACGTCAGTTGGCAGCTTTTTTCAAACCTAAAGTAACAACACCTTGTTGGACAAATGTTGGCTGATGTGCAAGGAATTTATTTTTTCTTTCAACATGTTATTCAAATGAGTTTTGGTATTTTGTTGGCATGTGTATACAGGGTCAAAATATCGTGCTACTCAAGTCGTTCTATGTTGGTCCATGCACATCGTTATCACAGCTAAACGTAGTTACTCAAGTCGTTCTATGTTGCATGGCCCAACATAGAACGACTTGCATGCACATCGTTATCACAGCTAAACCTATATAGGTTTAGCTGTGATAACGATGTGTATGGACCAACATAGAACGACTTGAGTAACACGATGACCCATGCGAAACGCTCCCGTCACCTTTGTCGGAGAGGAAAATGTAAATATGGATTATCCCCAGGGTTTTATGAACGTGGCTGGTGTTTGTGAAATGTGAATCGCTTGGTAGTCTGATGCTGGACCAGAAATTCGCTCGTGGCAGCAGCAGAACTGGGCACTCACACAAACACTAGGATTAATGTATATTGGGTGGTTTGTCAAGTTCATGATAGAAGGGAAGAAGGACATCCAAGCGACGTCAATGGTTCCCTGTGATTCTCTTTGTATAAAATCGGCATGGTCTACGCATCTACCGTACGGTTACACCTACCTATAAACTTCCGGTTACATGTATATTGTACATGTACATGTATAGACTAAATCGGGCATTTATTTTGTGTACGAAGACGTCGTATATGATTACGCCATGTAACGAGTAAGGGATAAAAGATAGAAAGCAAACACTTGTCAATATAAATCCACAACCTGCAGAAAAAAGGGTCAGTAAAAAGACACAAAGGCCCGTATTTTAGAATGCTCCTCAAGGTAAAGGGGTTCCTCAAGGCTATTGTTCTCCTGTTGAGAACAATAGTCTTGAAGAACTCCTTTACCTTGAGGAGCATTCTAAAATACGGGCTCAAGACTCTGTAGTGTCGGAATAACAACTTAGGAAAAGAAATGTTTGCCACATTGTGGTAAATCAAAGTGAAGAATAGAAAAACTTACCAAAGACGTCATGATAACAGTTCGATCTGCCATTCGTGGATCTTTGGGTTTCGTATCCCGACTTGTGCTCGATGAATGAAATGTAAATCCAACTATCTGCCGATTTGTAATATCCAGAATGAAAAAGCAAAATATCCTCTGATCACGACTTTACACTGGGCTTGGCGTCATACGGTCAAGTTGTTCACCAGTAGTCACCATACAGTGATGATTCAGGCCATTTGACAGTGAATCGACACCAAGATAACCGATATGACATCGTGCTGTTATCAATTATCGGTCATCTTCGTCGATCGCAGCGACGCTTTGAACGCACCGTAGAATCAAAAGCTCCGAGGTTTCCGCAAATCCAGCCCAGACTTCGTAGCAACATGGGTCTGACCTCTAAGCGCAACTCCAATCCAAGGATAAAGGTGGTGATCGCATGATCAGACCAAGTGATGTCAAGTTCAGATGCCAACATTGGTAAATGGTGAATTATGTTAATCATGTCTACATGTACGTGTATATGGAAAAGTATTATTTTTTCTCTTGAAGTCTTTTGCTTAAAACCGTTTTTTAAAAAGCTTTAATACATGTAACAGATATAATTACATTGTATATGTTGTAGGAGAAAAACTTAGTTTCTTTAAGAAGAACACTAACTTATTCCTGATTTTCGTCATCAACATTCAACCTTCATTTTACATGTATCATCTCAAATGTAAGTTTGATACCTGGATCCGCTTGCCGTACCCACAGGGCTGATGGAATGAACTACCATCACACCACTGTTTATTGACAAAATTATGACAACCCGGTGTACCTGTGTTACATATTGGCATTATTAATTTTGATTGTCCACTTGATGTCCGGCCTCAAACGAAAAACAATAATTTCGTCATGTAACAAAAATTGTTAAATTCGTGAACACAGGAAGTCAATTAACATGGCAAATAGATTAATAGATTAAATATACAACATGTACATAAATTTTATTTTTGTGCTATTTTCAGGATCGCAAATCTATGCACATATAGACCTACACGCTAAAGCCGAGAGCAGATCGACCTTGCGACTGCAGGAAGCAACTGAACGCAACAGTCGCTGTCGATATGAGCGGACCGCGTACATCGACGACGACTGCGGCAACAAGTGGCACAATCCAGTCTTCAATCCGGCAACGATAGAACATGAGCAACTGGTTGGAACTAGCGGCAACTAGCGCGCACATCGACCTGTTTGAGCAACTGATCAGTTGCTGCTGTTTCCAGCCAGTCGCCCACCATTGCCGGAAACGCCATTGCCGGTAGTTGCTTCCAGTCGCAAGGTCGATCTGCTCTCGGCATAAGTGTAAAAATGTAGGGCATACAATAAAATGTAGGGCCTCCGTGCAATACATACATAATGATAAAATACAAGACAGAGAAACGGGGCACACACAATACAATACAATGTATAATGTACACGCGTACAACAAAGTTGTATAAGCGACCGCAGAGGGAAATCGCCGCATCTAGCCCTGTATTTTTGCTGATGTTAATGACCTTCACATACGTATTATCGCAGTGTGGATGTCATATTGATTCCTCAGGGTTTCTTTCTCGTAGCTCCATCATTTTTTTTCGTAAACAGATCCGAGAAAATCGCTTATCGTACCAACCTCAAACATTCACCGAGTCTGCAATGTACACTTCTCTAGAGCTGAAAGGTGCGATTTCGAAATTTATTCAGCGCTTTCCGAGTTTTGGGGCATTTCTCTACTGTTCTTGCATGTATAAACAACAAGAAGAAGGCCTATATCGCCGCGGATAGGCTACCGCAAACGTACATGTATGCCCGTTCAGAGACAAGTGACGGTCACGATTTGAGATACGCCAGGTGCGAGTTCCTACCGCGGCCGCTGATTGCAACTTGGCGTACAGTTTATTCATTCAAAGATCGTGTTTAAAACGTTTTTAGAGGGTCTAACACCCTTTTTGAATACGGCCAAATTTGTGCTGATTTCTGTATCTACGCAGGTCACTCTTTATCCACTTGGTGATAACTGGATGTATACTTTGAAACTCTCAGCTAGTTTTACGGCCGATGCTGAAAAAAATCAGGAGACTCGATCGGCTTTGAGTGGAACAATCTGGAGGAGCTACATGTAACCAAGGCAAATTCTGACCGGCATTATCAGAATAAACAAAGCCTGTGTTTTCTCAACCCTATAGGCCTACTCGCTTATAGACCTGTTGATGGAACAAATTAAGGAGAGGCTAGACTTGCTGACACTCCAAAAGCTTCAGAAGGAGGGAGGTATCTGCTTTTTTAATTTCGCAGGAAAAAAGTTTAGCATGGCCTCAAAAAGAGGGCTATGTGGTTGCCGGGGTAGCTTAGTCGGTATAAAAACTAAGCGTAAATGACGAAAGCCTGAGGGAGGGGAGTTCTGCAACCCACGTGTCTTTCGATGATTTCATGAAATAACTATGTACATGTACTGATCGAATAATGGAAGATTTTTTTGTGGTTTCTTTCTAACGATTTGTTGATTCCATTCGAATCTTTCCTTCGTCGGGTTTTCTGCTGAATGCGAGTGAACTTCAAAAGGCAGAACTCACCATAGACCCACGTCGAGCTAGTGCTTCTACTGGAGAATTTTACAAGTGGTATCTTCCCCTTCTCATAGTCGCATCCAATATCAGGTCCATTGCGTTCATTCACCAACATCCATCCATCATCATGATCACAGCCACCCCATTTATGGTTGACGTACCACCTCCTTTCAGGTGTCTTCACGTTGTTGGCGTCGAAGCTGTAATGTGAGTGAGAACGATGTGCATTAGATATTTATACATGTAATGAAGGATGGCGTCTTCTCCCACTCCGACAAGGTGAATCCTTTCCGAGTATTACGTCATCAGTTTTAACCCGGGGTTTCCCGTCCTGCTCGATCGGTGGACTCGGTCGTCAAAACGAGAAGGGAGCTTTTGAGGTCGTATGTGTTTTCCCACTTTACAACGGCCTTAATAACTCTTCCAGCTAAAATAACATTCCTTCAACATTATTGTTGAACGTTAGCAGTTTCCAACGAGCTGTTGTGCGTCAATGACGTTGAAAATGGTTATTTTGATGGTTGTTATTTCAACTCGCTTCTCGTGGTTTGGCGCTACCAGCCTTTCGGCTGAGGAGTTCGAAAACGACTCCGAGTTTAACTCGTAGTGGGAGTCGGAGTCGGAACGATGCACAGTCACGACTCCCACGCCCATTACAAGTTACACTCGAAGTCGCTGTAGACCACTTATCTGTTACGGTTATAGTCGACGATGAAATTTAATTGGCCTAAAGGCAGGACTTTTGTATGTCCCTCGGGAGCCGATTTCGATATAAGAACATGAAAGAACTTACTAGCCGTGTATACTGAAAAAGTTGTACGTTGAAGTTTTTTTTAGATCGGTCCATGAACTAGTAAGAATGTGATCGCGATTGAACCATGTCATCTTGTTAGTCTGTTTTCCATCAAAAACCATGAACTTCGCCTCGACGTTGGCGGCAATCGCTGAGAATTTCACCTGCAGTATAAAAAGTTAAAGTTTGGGTTATTAGTCTGATATCAACAATAGCAGAGGTGGAGATCTGACTCTATGCACCTTAAAGCCAGACACTATAGACAGATGGGTTATAATCGACGAGCATAGTCTCGGTCACCCAGCCGCTGTTTCGAATCTGGGGAACCGTAGCAGTACTGTGTGCCTGGGTGCGCAAGACTAGACACAGCATTGGGGATTCCCCAAGGGGATTCCCAAAACCTCGATGCAGGATAATGCTATAATATGTGGTTCTATGGTTCTATACACTACGCACGCCTGTAGATGAGGTTGCACTATATTTCGGCCGAACTGGGGAGTGAGTAGCAGTGCATAGTGTGCGGCTTTAAACCATGATGGGGCTGCTCATTTAAGGGACAACTCTGCTCATCCTGACCCGTACCCATGCATCCACACACCTGCAGGGTGGAGTGAGGCATGGTCGGCAAAGAGGCCTCAGTGCCCAGAGTCTCATGCCAACAGTGGGATACGAACCTGTGACCACATGACCGATAGCCAGTGGCCGACCACTGGACCAACGCGTCTTCTGGGATGCGGATAGAGTAAGAAATACATGTATATCGACTGACTGATGATGAGAATAGGGGTGTGACAGGAATTTTGTCCCCTAAAATCTATCGTCGGCTTTGATGTTTAACGATTGCGATTTACAAAAGAAGGCGAGCACAAAAATCGACACACAATATGATAATGTACACTGTTAGAAATAACAGAAGATTTTACAGAAAATCTGTGCAGCAGAGTCCCCAGGACGGCTCTGTAAAATTACAGACCTGATCTGTAAAATTACAAACTTAAATAAATGTCAACAGAGATTTAACTGGAGGCTGACCAAATTATATTTTCATACTGCCCTCAGAAAGGCATCATTATGGGATGTCCAATGGAGTCCAACCAATACAGGAAAACATATTGAATCATACCATAAAAAAATTATGTAAATTTACAGAAAGTTCTGGGGACTCTGCTGCAGGGAATTTCTGTAAAATTACTGCAGAATTACTACTGTAAATTTAATAATTTCTAACAGTGTATATAAAGTCCATTTCCAGAATATTTGCAAATTTTCGACCCCAACCGGGGTCTTCTTCATGCTGGCACTTTTCCACACTAGATTTCAGAAAAGAGTCTTTTCTAAAATCTAGTGTGGAAAAGTGCCAGCCTGAAGAAGACCCCGGTTGGGGTCGAAAATTTGCAAATATTCTGGAAATGGACTTTATATACATTATGCGATTTAAAAAAGAAACCTTTGGGAATTTTAATTTTATTCACAACAACTGACTATTTCTTACTCCGAGTACCGGCATCGAGAGTAGATATTCGCGCTGGGTTCGAGGTTATAAAAATAGTTGATAATCTCTTACGACTACCGTTCAATAAAGAGGCCGTATCTTTTGAATTTTTTGTTGTTTCATTCATGGAGGTAGTATTGAGAAGGAGCGAACACGGACCCCACATCAAACAGTACAATCATCGTTCCGCTGTTTGCTAAAGTGATTAGGGGGACAATAGGCTAATAACGCCGCACGATGGTCGGAAAAAGCCGATCTAATCTTCGGTAATTTCCGTGTGCAGTCAGCACTTCCCTTGTACAATGGTCAGAGTCCAAACAATAGAAGGGAACAATGGCAGTGGACGTTGCCTACGCACGAAAACTGAAAAATTCATCGTTTTCATCGCGTCAAAAACNATGTGACGTCTACTAAAGCCAAAATGGCTGCCGAACAAAGGATTCCCGCCAAAATTCCTGCAACTTGTTGCAAACTTCTGCAACTTATCGCACTAGATGTTGCAATGTGTAAACGGTCACAGGTAGACTGCAACAAGTTGCAAGTTGCAGCAACTTGCAACTTGGTGCAACCTAGTGTAAACGGGCCTTTATGGAATGCACTTCCTAATGGGGCGGGGAAAAAATGAATGTTGTGAAAACAATACGACTGCTGGGGAGACAAGTGGTCTAGACAAGTGCGCAGTTGGTAGCTAATATGTACCGTCCTGCTGTGCAGATATGAAAGCGGTTGATGGGCGTTTCAACACTAAAACCATAAATGATGTATGAAGTACACTATACCCAGTGGAAACTCCACTAAAGACTGACAGCTAGTATTCTCAATAGGGAGCTATCCTTACTGGTAGCAAATGAATAAATAAAAGCATATAATAGGTAATCCCTGCTATGGACACGGGAAAGCGTTTGAGGATGAGCCGAGAACATACATGATGTATGAAGGACATTATGTGGTGGACACCCTCTATTAAAGACGGACAGACAATGCCTTTATTTTGAGCTATCCTAATTACAGAGGTAAAAATTAACAGAAGTGACCAACTGGGGACTCTGCTGTCCTTCATAGAAAGGCCCTTCCCAGGAGAGCTGTCCGTTAAGGAAGGTTCCATCTACATCGAGTGCATCAACTATCTTTTGTTTTCTAATTTGTTTTGTTCGCAATGGGCTTTTGGTCGATTTCCCAATATTTTTGCAAACTACTTCGTTTAGAATTACATGGGATGAGCCGAGTACACGTATAGTACAAAGTGTGTCAAGTGCATTTCTCGGATGCACTCCACAGTTTGCACAAAAAAAGTTTTTAATTGCAGTTCTCTGAAATGGTGAACCAACGTCCAGTGTAACATCATTCACCTTCACTCAAATACATATCAAGATTACTACATGTAGTTCATTACGCACGGATGAATAGGTGTAAAAGGATTGGGAGGCCTAGGAATGTAGGTCCTGGTTACAATAGTGTCCCATAGAGTGCTTTTCATTGTGGCCATATTGGAGGCACAAACAAAAACAAATTTTCGCCAGTCACGCTCAATGGAGATTAACTTCTATTGTTTTGAAAGTCTGTTGTATACCTTCAAAGGATGTGACATCATATGAAAATACCTACATATAAGCCGTGGTTACACCTGTCTGAAAAAGCCCGGACTTTTTGAAGCCCGGGTCTGAAATAAGCCCGGGCTTTTTGAGAATGTATGCGGCATGTATGGGACGAAAAGCCCGGGCTTTATTTAGACACGGCGATTCACAGGTGTAAACGCAAAAAGCCCAGGCTGAACCCGGACTCAGCCCGGACTTTTATGTAGTGNCAGTTTTCGTGCGTAGGCAACGTCCACTGCCATTGTTCCCTTCTATTGTTTGGACTCTGACCATTGTACAAGGGAAGTGCTGACTGCACACGGAAATTACCGAAGATTAGATCGGCTTTTTCCGACCATCGTGCGGCGTTATTAGCCTATTGTCCCCCTAATCACTTTAGCAAACAGCGGAACGATGATTGTACTGTTTGATGTGGGGTCCGTGTTCGCTCCTTCTCAATACTACCTCCATGCTTCAACAAGGCCGCTGTGACATCATATGAAAATACCTACATATAATAGGCGGGTTATGTTCGAATGGTCACGGTTTGGCCATACATGTACATGTATATCCTAATCCATCGTCGAACAATAACCGGACTTCATTTTGTGGGGGACTTAGATTTCTTTCACACCTGGCCTGATATTTTCAGTCGTAATTTTCGGTTGCATTCAATTGCATCAGTTCCACGCCTAGGTCGAGGCCTCGAATTACTTTTTATCGTTTTGGTACATGACACAGTCAGCTATGAATATACATGTATGCATACCGTGAACATCATATTTTACCTTCTCAATCCCTATTTCCCCCCACTTCTCAACCAGTTCACTTTTATAATGGTTTTTACTCGATTCCTCGTACTTGATGTCTTTGGATGTCGACGACGATCCTTCCCATATAGGAACTGTGGCGATGTTGTTTCCAGCCTTTCCGATGAACACTGTCACCCAGGCACTTTCTGAAAAATGAATTGTTTTCCGATCTCACCGCTAGGGCTATACAGTAGGGTCGTTTAGACGGCATGCAAAAATCCCACATGCGATCCGATCGAATCCGAATGAAGTTCAAAATTCTAGCGTGTAAACGTTACCCAGTGTGGTGCAAGTGGTCGAATCAGGATTTAACAAAGTGGACCACCGAATTTGTTGGTCCCAAACCCGCATTCGGCCGCATTGGACCACATTAAAACTGCTGGTCGAATCCGGTGCTTGTGAAAACTGACCGAGTGGTAAACGTGGAATGGATGTGCATGTATACGAAGTGTCACTGACTGCCAAAGCCCAGTGTAATTTTTTTTTTTTAAAAAGCAGATGTTTTTGTGTGAACGGGCATGTATGATTCATGGCATGGTGGAGGTCTTACATATATTAATAGCAAAGGCTCCACTTCGGAACCTTGCATACACAGAAACGGCCATACTGCTCGGGTTGACATCCTCATATCCCGACTCATTTTGATGGCGTGTGTTGAAATGGACGTGCCCTGAATGTTAATTATTCACTACAGGCGAAAGAGCCTACCCCATAATAGCCCTGTTTACACTACATAAAAACCCGCGTCTCACCCGGGCTTTTTCTGTCTACACCTGTTAAAGCGCGGGTCTAATAGACCCGGGGATGAAAAGTCCGGGCTTTTTGAACCCTCCGATTTCGAAGGGTTTTTAGAGGGCTTAATTTAGACCCGCGTCTCCTGCGGGTTTTTTTAGTAGTGTAGACGCAATAGACCCGGGCTTTGTGTAGTTCTTGAACACCGCGACAGGCGGCGTGTCTTGTGGGCATGCGCGGTAAAAAGCCAGCACTCCAATTTAGCGCCTCCTCTTCGTGAAGAGTGCGTGCCAGTAGCGACCCTATCGCCGGGCGTAGCAATTACGTTCAGCTAGATTTTAGTAGTGTAGACGCTCGCCGGGTCTCAGGCGGGTTTTTTTCAGGCCCGGGCTTGGCACGGGCTCGAAAAGCCCGGGGATTTCTATGTAGTGTAACCACAGCTTGTATGAAGCATGATGACTCCAAAGTGTTTGTTCAACAATAAAAGTCCGTTTTGTCACTTTTCTGAACAATGATTTGCCAAAATTAACCAACGTTCGGTGCATGATCATGAAATACATGGAGAGACATCCTGCGACTGTCGGCCATGACAGCTTACAAGGGGTAACATTAACCTCGGCCTAGGGGGACTAGTGCATTTGTACAATTGGCTCCTGTGCTTAACGTCTGTACAATGCACTATAGGCCCAATGTTTGGGCTCAAGTCGGGTATAGCGGACAAAGTCGTGGGAAGTGCACTGCGTGCGTACATGTATGTACACGGAATAAGCGGCAATGTATGGAAGATGTGTCACCTCCCACGACTTTGTCCGCTGTACCTGACTTGACCCCAATGTTGTTTTCCCGTTCTGGCGTGTCATTGCCGACTTTCGCAGGGTGTTATTTGAGACTTTCAGGCAAATTTTTATGCTATTGTAGGTTTTGAAACATGATGTGCATCAGTGGTGTGCATTCACTGTACATTGTGGGTTTGTTTTCGACAAAAAACATGGCCAACTTTGGCAAGTTGTCTATTCAGCCCAAGATTTAACATCAAGCCGAAGTACGCACATGTAGGCCTACATTACCCCTATCGTCATACGCCTGCCAGATACGTGATATGAGCTCTCGTTTTCTTTTAGTCCAGGAATATTCACCAAAGTTGCCTCCAAGAAAACCAAATGAAATTCAGTCACAAAATGAGTTTCTTCGTCGCCGCACTCCCAACTAAAGCATGGCGCACACGAGCGACTAAAATGGGGGCGACTACCGATGCGACTACTAGGTCGCATGCGATAATTACCTTTGAGGTCGATCAGTGATGTCATCCGCGACATCACTGATCTCCCAGTGAAGCATTTGTCGCAAACGAGTAAAAAAAAACTAAAAAACTAAAAATATGTTCAGTCGCTCCTGTAGTCGGAAGGCTAGTCGCCTAGAAAATCGCTCAAAAAATCGCTCGTGTGCGCCATGCTTTAGGCCTACATTGGCGGATATAGGTCAACGCCGTTGTGTGTGCAAGGCGTAGTCGTGATGACATAAGAGGCGCACCCAGTCTTGGATGATATAATTGCATTTAACCAAGTCATTCATTATCTAACTATTGTTAACAACTTTCTCCACTCGTGCTCGAACTAAGACGAATCGACTACTAGGGTGGCTCTCTTGAACATGACTTTTAAAAAAGATGTATGTAATAATAATGGTCGGCAGTTGGCCCTCGGAGGGTTAATACGAATCATCACTGCTCCTCTCGTAGCCATAGACTACACGATGATCTTAGCCAATAGGCCGAGAGCGACCCTTCTCACAGAAGAACTAACACCGTTTTATTCCATTTTATTTTTATCTGGCGTACTGTAGATTACAGCAGAGTTTCCAATGAAATACATTTCATTACCTTTTATGCACGTCTCCATGCCTAAGTGTTTTTTTCCTACCATAAGATCGCCGTGTCGAGACAATCCTGTGCACTCACTACCGATTTCCATGTACATCACCGCTGCACACTTTGTATCTTTCTCGCATTGGAAAGCGCACCCAATGAGAGTGGGACTCGTGGTGGAAAATAACCTCGTTCCGTAGAATTCTTGGTCGGCAAAAGTTCGGAACATTTGGTCCGCGTTCAATCCTGGTACCAAAAATATCACAAAAAGTGCGAAAACCCGCATATCCAAAGTCATTTTAATGGCGTCAGTGGCCAAATGCTTTGAAACAAGAATATTCTGACATCAATCGATCAAAAGCATGGGTCGCGTAGCTGCAACGAGGATACTCAAAAGCTTCCGTAGTTTAAAATGGACTCAAACTCAAAGTTGACTGACGTTCCTGTTTTATTCACTGACGACTATTGCGCGACTCACGGGTCGCCTGGAAACAAGCCACCCAAAAAAGATACGCGACACACTCAATGAAGTGGGCGTGGTTCCACGACGTGTGTTTTTTTTTATTGACTTTCGTTGAATGTTGCTGTATAGTTCTGTTGAATCGACTTTTGACTGACTTAGACTTCGTCGTCTACACACGAGCCTTTGGTCATTAAGTCTGCAACTTGCATGAACAAAGACAGAGCAGCGCCGCGGCATTGTGGTCCATGGATGCAAACACGGGCGAACACCTTTCGGAGTTGCAGCAGAACATGATAGACTACCGGCGTTTTTGGCGTCGCCACTGTATTCAACATCTGGGTTTACTGGAGACACAAGTGTAAACCACTGCGCCACTCTCCAACCCAGGGACTAACTACGTTGTCGGCGAATTGACCCGATTTACTACGTACATTTTGTAATGCATTTTTGTAGTTCATCTTACTGCCGCTAGGTGGCTCCCTCTACGTCGGCAGTCAAATTAGACTGATACCGGATCCTAACTATTTTACATCGGGCTTTTGCATATGTTAGGACCGGGCGTGCCTACCGCCTTTGTGCCTCTGATTGGTCGGTGCTGGCGCAGGTGGTAAGTATGTGAACTATTATGTTGATAGATTTTCTATTTTTAACATGGAAAACCCCCGACGCATTGGTGAATTTCCTGGGTCAAAGGTCGGTCACCTTCGATCTGCATTCTGGTACGCCAGCCGTATTGAGAATTGAATAAATTTACATAATTTACATAAAATTTTCAAGTGACGTCACTGTCAGAATTCCTCCACAAATGGCGGCCAAGACTGGTCCTACCATTCAAAAGCGACACCATCGGTAGGACCAGGTACTAGTCTACAGTCAAATAACCGAAAAGCAGCCCAACAGTCATTACATATGCAAAGAGGCATGACCCCCTGTCTTAGCAGCCGATGTTTTCATCATATCTTGTTTGTTGTTTGAAACTGGATGAAGATTTTGAATGAATCAGCTCGTTTAGCGGTACCTGAAAGGAAAAAATTAAAACAATCAGTCATTATCATCTTCAAATATTCATTAGTAGAAAGAGTTCCTTTTGGTGCAATCAACTTATTATTATCAGTGTCGTAAGCCAACGTTGTCGTCGGCACCGGGTCGTACATGTAGGCCAACCGGCCTGTTGCGAAAACACGCCGTTGTTGGCCAGCCGAAGTGTGACTACTCATAGATGAACAAAATATTGTACTCTAAGCACTGGGATTTTTTTAAAATATGCATTTACCCGAGTTCCAATTCGACATGGCACTTTGGTCGGAGAAAAATATTACTGGTATCAGCCCTGTTTCAAAATAGGATGCACAAACAACTCCGTTCCCTGTGGCGTCGAGGACCATGAGCCAGCCGATGTCGTTTGGACAGCCACCGTAGGCATTGTTAACGAAAAAATGCCTCGCGAGAACGCCCCCGGGGCCTCCAGGTTTCTGAACACTGAAATCAAATTTGATAGCTCTTCTAAAGTTCATTTTTGATTTACGATTGACGATCCGAAATTGTTGCTATTAAGTTTAATGCTGATGTCAGGTCGACCTTGCGGCGGCACAAAACAGGTGGCCACTGACTTTTCCGGATCACTTTGCGCCTGAGGCACGACCGCGTGGAACAAATCAGTCATCGCCTGGTGACATGAGTGCAGTTGCGTCTCACCTGCGACCATCGGCATCAGTCGCCGGTCAAAAAGATCACAAATCGCGGAGTTGAACATGCACAACAAATTGTGCCATCCCACGGGCGTAATCCATTCGCAGTCGACCCGACTCGCTCGAGTTACGATCTTTGCGGGCAGATGCCGCCAGTTACACGATGAGCGCACACGATTTTTACATCCGACTCTCCGATCCGACATGATCGTACGTCCAAAATGGTTCGTGTAAACTGCACACACGACGAAATTTTATGGTCGTTGCGACGTCGGATGCACAAGACAGATGTTCTATTTTCTTCCGATGCAGGACGAAGGAAGCATGAACTCGGCCAATCAGGTGGCTGCATTGGAGGTCATGGACTTGGCGCGCGCTTGACGAAGAATGAATCTGTCCGCATTGACGGATGAATAAATCGGACCGTGTATACAGAATTAACGATCTGACAGAATCATACGACAAAATCGCGTTCGTCTTGGACGTGTGTCCAAATCGCATCGTGTAAATTGGCCTTAATTGCAACCTGGCCGTGATTTTTTCACTTGATGCAGCGGAAGCAATCGTAGTGCGACCTGACATCAGCATTACAGAGTAGTCACACCGCCGTAAAGAAAGAAGCGTATTAACGTACTGGCCGAGAATGCTGAAGTAGTTGTGTGGTGCACTTTTTACGTCCGTCCAGGATGAACTGACAAGTCTTTGTGCAAGAAACCAGGACATTTTGTCGGTGTTTTTACCATCAAATATCATATAAGCCTTCTCGACATTGGACATGAACACGGCGAATTTGATCTGTAAATATAATACGTAATTATTTATTCAGTACATTTAGGAAAATACAGTTTGCACTAGGCAGCAAGGACAGGTGTAACAGGATCTAATGTCCCCCGCTATGTGATGTCCCCCAACGATACATTTAAAATAGGTAATCCCTGCTATGGACACGGGAAAGCGTTTGAGGATGAGCCGAGAACATACATGATGTATGAAGGACATTATGTGGTGGACACCCTCTATTAAAGACGGACAGACAATGCCTTTATTTTGAGCTATCCTAATTACAGAGGTAAAAATTAACAGAAGTGACCAACTGGGGACTCTGCTGTCCTTCATAGAAAGGCCCTTCCCAGGAGAGCTGTCCGTTAAGGAAGGTTCCATCTACATCGAGTGCATCAACTATCTTTTGTTTTCTAATTTGTTTTGTTCGCAATGGGCTTTTGGTCGATTTCCCAATATTTTTGCAAACTACTTTGTTTAGAATTACATGGGATGAGCCGAGTACACGTATAGTACAAAGTGTGTCAAGTGCATTTTTCGGATGCACTCCACAGTTTGCACAAAAAAAGTTTTTAATTGCAGTTCTCTGAAATGGTGGGCCAACGTCCAGTGTAACATCATTCACCTTCACTCAAATACATATCAAGATTACTAGTTCATTACGCACGGATCAATAGGTGTAAAAGGATTGGGAGGCCTAGGAATGTAGGTCCTGGTTACAATAGTGTCCCATAGAGTGCTTTTCATTGTGGCCATATTGGAGGCACAAACAAAAACAAATTTTCGCCAGTCACGCTCAATGGAGATTAACTTCTATTGTTTTGAAAGTCTGTTGTATACCTTCAACCATGGAGGTAGTATTGAGAAGGAGCGAGCACGGCCCTAATCACTGTGACCACAATTCCACGCCCCCATTGTTTGCCTTTGTTCCCGCCTATTGTCCGGTACGCACGCTGAGCTCCTTGAAGGCAATCATGAATTCCGCACAACTCTCAAAGTGCAGCGCCATCTATAATTGATATCGCGTCGACCCAATCATATTCTTGCGTTTTTCTCCACGTTGGGAATTAGATAACCGGCTATTTCGAAGACAACTCAATTTGGTAAACTCTCCGCTGTATTTTAGTGAAAAAATCATCGAAAAAGACCAATTTCCAATAAAGATATCTACGTTTTAAGGTAAACATGATAATGATAATGATAATGAGATTCTTCGCATCTGAAAAGTTTGAAGAGGATTGCGTTATGATAGTTTAAAAGATGATTAGTTCAGGTAACATATACGG
>NMRB01000070.1:95179-120453 GCA_002633025.1 Notospermus geniculatus
GTATGAAGCATGATGACTCCAAAGTGTTTGTTCAACAATAAAAGTCCGTTTTGTCACTTTTCTGAACAATGATTTGCCAAAATTAACCAACGTTCGGTGCATGATCATGAAATACATGGAGAGACATCCTGCGACTGTCGGCCATGACAGCTTAAAAGGGGTAACATTAACCTCGGCCTAGGGGGACTAGTGCATTTGTACAATTGGCTCCTGTGCTTAACGTCTGTACAATGCACTATAGGCCCAATGTTTGGGCTCAAGTCGGGTATAGCGGACAAAGTCGTGGGAAGTGCACTGCGTGCGTACATGTATGTACACGGAATAAGCGGCAATGTATGGAAGATGTGTCACCTCCCACGACTTTGTCCGCTGTACCTGACTTGACCCCAATGTTTGTTTTCCCGTTCTGGCGTGTCATTGCCGACTTTCGCAGGGTGTTATTTGAGACTTTCAGGCAAATTTTTATGCTATTGTAGGTTTTGAAACATGATGTGCATCAGTGGTGTGCATTCACTGTACATTGTGGGTTTGTTTTCGACAAAAAACATGGCCAACTTTGGCAAGTTGTCTATTCAGCCCAAGATTTAACATCAAGCCGAAGTACGCACATGTAGGCCTACATTACCCCTATCGTCATACGCCTGCCAGATACGTGATATGAGCTCTCGTTTTCTTTTAGTCCAGGAATATTCACCAAAGTTGCCTCCAAGAAAACCAAATGAAATTCAGTCACAAAATGAGTTTCTTCGTCGCCGCACTCCCAACTAAAGCATGGCGCACACGAGCGACTAAAATGGGGGCGACTACCGATGCGACTACTAGGTCGCATGCGATAATTACCTTTGAGGTCGATCAGTGATGTCATCCGCGACATCACTGATCTCCCAGTGAAGCATTTGTCGCAAACGAGTAAAAAAAAACTAAAAAACTAAAAATATGTTCAGTCGCTCCTGTAGTCGGAAGGCTAGTCGCCTAGAAAATCGCTCAAAAAATCGCTCGTGTGCGCCATGCTTTAGGCCTACATTGGCGGATATAGGTCAACGCCGTTGTGTGTGCAAGGCGTAGTCGTGATGACATAAGAGGCGCACCCAGTCTTGGATGATATAATTGCATTTAACCAAGTCATTCATTATCTAACTATTGTTAACAACTTTCTCCACTCGTGCTCGAACTAAGACGAATCGACTACTAGGGTGGCTCTCTTGAACATGACTTTTAAAAAAGATGTATGTAATAATAATGGTCGGCAGTTGGCCCTCGGAGGGTTAATACGAATCATCACTGCTCCTCTCGTAGCCATAGACTACACGATGATCTTAGCCAATAGGCCGAGAGCGACCCTTCTCACAGAAGAACTAACACCGTTTTATTCCATTTTATTTTTATCTGGCGTACTGTAGATTACAGCAGAGTTTCCAATGAAATACATTTCATTACCTTTTATGCACGTCTCCATGCCTAAGTGTTTTTTTCCTACCATAAGATCGCCGTGTCGAGACAATCCTGTGCACTCACTACCGATTTCCATGTACATCACCGCTGCACACTTTGTATCTTTCTCGCATTGGAAAGCGCACCCAATGAGAGTGGGACTCGTGGTGGAAAACAACCTCGTTCCGTAGAATTCTTGGTCGGCAAAAGTTCGGAACATTTGGTCCGCGTTCAATCCTGGTACCAAAAATATCACAAAAAGTGCGAAAACCCGCATATCCAAAGTCATTTTAATGGCGTCAGTGGCCAAATGCTTTGAAACAAGAATATCGTGACATCAATCGATCAAATGCATGGGTCGCGTAGCTGCAACGAGGATACTCAAAAGCTTCCGTAGTTTAAAATGGACTCAAACTCAAAGTTGACTGACGTTCCTGTTTTATTCACTGACGACTATTGCGCGACTCACGGGTCGCCTGGAAACAAGCCACCCAAAAAAGATACGCGACACACTCAATGAAGTGGGTGTGGGTCCACGACGTGTGTTTTTTTATTGACTTTCGTTGAATGTTGCTGTATAGTTCTGTTGAATCGACTTTTGTAGTCATGACTGACTTTGACTTTGTCGTCTACACACGAGCCTTTGGTCTTTAAGGCCCGTATATGCACCAACCTCAGATTAGCCCCAATTCGGCTTAAGCCCAACTTAAGCTCCAGCTTAACTTTTGATCGTATTGCACCAACCACAGTTGATCCAGAAGTCGGGCTTAAGCTCTTGAATAACAATGCTGAAGTTTAGGATCAACTCCGGCTTAAGCTCTTGACATGCTTGAATAACAGCTTAAGTTATGGATCAGATAAGCTACAGCTTAAACCCAAGTTCGGATTAGTTGGTGCATACGGGCCTAAGTGTGCTACTTGCATGAACAAAGACACAGCAGCGCCGCGGCATTATGGTCCTTGGATGCAAACACGGGCGAACACTTTTCAGAGTTCCAGCAGAACATGATAGACTACCGGTGTAACGTTTTGAGCGTTCTCCATCTGCGAGTGCTCCCCTGCTATTGTCTGACGGAATAAGCCGCGACTCGACAATGGAGGACACACAGAGAAACGTGTCGATCTATCTGCCAGTGTTTCCAGAACAATAGGGCGAACACTGACACACGGAAACACTGAAAAACTTTACACTTTACACTGTCTTAGCAGCCGATGCTTTCATTATATCTTGTTTGTTGTTTGAAACTGGATGAAGATTTTGAATGAATCAGCTCGTTTAGCGGTAGCTGAAAGGAAAAAATCAAAACAATCAGTCATTATCATCTTCAAATATTCATGAGTAGAAAAAGTCCCTTTTGGTGCAATCAACTTACGATTATTATCAGTGTCGTAAGCCAACGTTGTCGTAGGCACCGGGTTGTACATGTAGGCCAACCGGCTTGTTGCGAAAACACGCCGTTGTTGGCCAGCCGAAGTGTGACTACTCATAGATGAACAAAATATTGTACTCTAAGCAATGGGATTTTTTTTAAAATATGCATTTACCCGAGTTCCAATTCGACATGGTACTTTGGCCGGAGAAAAATATTACTGGTATCAGCCCTGTTTCAAAATAGGATGCACAAACAACTCCGTTCCCTGTGGCGTCGAGGACCATGAGCCAGCCGATGTCGTTTGGACAGCCACCGTAGGCATTGTTTACGAAAAAATGCCTCGCGAGAACGCCCCCGGGGCCTCCAGCTTTCTGAACACTGAAATCAAATTTGATAGCTCTTCTAAAGCTCATTTTTGATTTACGATTGACGATCCGAAATTGTTGCTATTAAGTTTAAAGCCTCACTGTATTGAATTCAGAAAGTGCTAACGTCCTCCGACGTTAGCGTAGTGTAAAATGTGCAATCTATCTGATTACATTTAGAGATCTGCCTCCAGTTTTTTCAATGTGTGCTAAACTAGGCCTTGATTCTTTGAAGTACGTATCAGGCAAGCATTTTGGGGACCTTCAAGAGGCTATGAGACCTCTACGTGCACTCTCCTAACACTTTGAAAATATCGTAAAATTCGGTACAGTGAGGCTTTAATGCTGATGTCAGGTCGACCTTTGCGACGGCACAAAACAGGTGGCCACTGACTTTTCCGGATCACTTTGCGCCTGAGGCACGACCGCGTGGAACAAATCAGTCATCGCCTGGTGACATGAGTGCAGTTGCGTCTCACCTGCGACCATCGGCATCAGTCGCCGTTCAAAAAGATCACAAATCGCAAGAGTTGAACATGCACAACAAATTGTGCCATGCCACGGGCGTAATCCATTCGCAGTCGACCCGACTCGCTCGAGTTACGATTCTCTGCGGGCAGATGCCGCCTGTTACACGATGAGCGCACACGATTTTTACATCCGACTCTCCGATCCGACATGATCGTACGTCCAAAATGGTTCGTGTAAACTGCAGATACGACAAAATTTTATGGTCGTTGCGACGTCGGATGCACAAGACAGATGTTCTATTTTCTTCCGATGTAGGACGAAGGAAGCATGAACTCGGCCAATCAGGTGGCTGCATTGGAGGTCATGGACTTGGCGCGCGCTTGACGAAGAATGAATCTGTCCGCATTGACGGATGAATAAATCGGACCGTGTATACAGAATTAACGATCTGACAGAATCATACGACAAAATCGTGTTCGTCTTGGACGTGTGTCCAAATCGCATCGTGTAAATTGGCCTTAATTGCAACCTGACCGTGATTTTTTTCACTTGATGCCGACTGTTCCGTCGCAGCGGAAGCATAATCGTAGTGCGACCTGACATCAGCATTACAGAGTAGTCACCCCGCCATAAAGAAAGAAGCGTATTAACGTACTGGCCAAGAATGCTGAAGTAGTTGTGTGGTGCACTTTTTACGTCCGTCCAGGATGAACTGACAAGTCTTTGTGCAAGAAACCAGGACATTTTGTCGGTGTTTTCACCATCAAATATCATATAAGCCTTCTCGACATTGGACGTGAACACGGCGAATTTGATCTGTAAATATAATACGTAATTATTTATTCAGTACTTTTAGGAAAATACAGTTTGCACTAGGCAGCAAGGACAGGTGTAACAGGATCTAATGTCCCCCGCTATGTGATGTCCCCCAACGATACATTTAAACGGGAGCACCATCGAATAGGACTCTAGAGAGACCACGACCCTTAATCCTGTAACAAACAATGCAGGGGGACATCAGGAAGACGGGGCATTAGATTCTATCACATCGGGCTTTATTTAGACACGGCGATTCATAGGTTCATAGGTGTAAACGCAAAAAGCCCGTGCTGAGCCCGGACCTTTATGTAGTGCAAACAAGGCTACTGACACCGGATATCGCCACTTCTCACTGCTCGTTTGTGAACCGAATGTTGATTTCTAAGTCCTGATGACGCTTGAGCAAGCAAAACTACCGGTAAGAGTTGAGCCTACGCCGCCGAAAGACAGGTGAAGATTGGTTGAAACACCTTCAGCATGTCGAGAGGCATGGGCGCAATGACCATCCGTCGCTCTGGCCACCAAAGTACATGTAGTCCTGAAAGCGGGTCACCATGGCTGGCGAGTTGGGCGCCAATTCTAAAAAGACGCACTAGTGACGCCTATTGGTCATCTTCTGAGAATAGCGTGAACACAGGTATGCTCCTGGCGTTGGGGAAGACTGTTGATTACTGACCTTCTCCATCCCGATTTCTGACCACTTTTCGACAAGTTCACTTTTGTAATGGCAGTTGCACGACTCGGCATATTTGGTACCTGCTGATGTGGATGTTGTCCCTGTCCAAAGTGGGTAAACCTTTGTGCCTATGCCTGCCTTCCCGATGAATGCAGTTACCCAGGCGCCACCTCAAAGGAAAATGGGAAGAGAACATCGGTATACATGCATCAGAAATGATAGAAGGAATAGCTAGACCTTGGGTGTCGTATACCGAATACTGGACGTTCGCCGTCCCAGCTGTAGAGTAACATGCATTGATGACAGATTTGCTCATTACTTTACCTTTCACACACGTCTTCACTGCATTATTGACCTTCCCAATCATGAGGTCGCCTTTATTAGATAATCCTGTACACCGTCTAGTTGTGTCATCAAACATTACAGCAGCGCAAGCGGCGTTCCTTCCACACAAGGCGGTGCATTCCAACAGAGAGACCAGATCCGTGCCCGAAAAAAGCTGAGTTCCGTAAAATTCTCGCTTCTCGATATTGAACCACTCATCGGCGTTTTGATCGGGAATAAACATTGTTACAAAAAATAAAGCAGTTCCTATCTTCCAGGTCATGTTTCTGACGGACATGTTTGAATATTAAGTTTGATACGGCTTGATCAAATTGGTCCAGAATTTTTACCTTCTGCTTTTCACTTTTACTCTGCAACAACAATCCTTAATATACTGATGCAGTGAACCAAACGATCTTAGTTTTCTGACAAACTATCTTGTTTATTTTATTTTATTTATTTTATTAGTTTGACCGGGTTTTGTTCCTCGAACTGCTCGATTAATAAGCACTGTATTTTGGGCATGTTTATCGAGCTAGCTTGACAAGCAGGCTTCAAATTGAATCTTGCAGGTCCAGCTGGCGATGAAGACACACCTGCTAATGAATATGCATAATTATGGAATTATGGAAGACAAATCTGGTTGGTCAATATCTCTAATTGGCCGGAAGAACTCACGGCTCGATAAGAAGGGCCTATCCACTTTCTTCTTGTTTTTCAAAGCTGATGTATACACACAAAAAAACCGAATCCGTCAAATCTCAATAAATTCGACCCGATATCCACACTCGTGGCAACGAATTATCCCTTGGTTATTGAAAATGAAAGGGTCCATGAAAATATTAGTGCTATTTGTTGCTGTCCGTTGCGGAATCACACTCGACAGTCTCACCCAACCTGGCGAAATGTCAGAAATAAAATAATGATATCTGTTCGGAATAACACAATATGACTCTGGTCCCGTCGGAACCAGGAGACTGCAATCCGAGGAAACTGTTAATTACAACTGGCTTTTGTTACACTAATCAACCGGCACCGTGTTATGAGTCCATTAAGGAAAGTGCCAGAATTACACCAACGTTACCTAGGGCAACAAGCAGAGACCTACCACAAGCCATACTAGTATCGCCAGCGATTATCGCCAGCGCTTCTAATATATTCGCTAAAACTTTACACCGGTTTGTACGGTGGCTGGGAAAGGACACGCATAAAAATTTTTTTTGAAAAGTTTACTAGCATAAGCCATACTAGTATCGCCAGCGATTATCGCCAGCGCTTCTAATATATTCGCTAAAACTTTACACCGGTTTGCCGAGCTCAGGGTCGTGTTTTCAAATTGGTAATCGGTCCGCAATAAGTCAGCCACATAAATGGATATGTAAGTCCGACGGTAATTGCAAACGTGACCGTTCATGGAAAGCTAAACATTTTCCTATTGATACATGTACCTGTTGCTAACATCGGGGAAAACATACAGCGCTAGCGCTAACATAAACTCCCCTACGCAGTTGTGAGTCGCGCCCCTTCGGTTTACTCGCTCTCCACAACTGCTTAACTTGGATGTGTTCGCCGCGGTTAGTCAACAGATGGCGTCAGGGCATGGCGCGAATTTTACAGCCTATCAGCACGCTGCTTTCAGAACTCTTTGGCCCGTTGGCAACGGATGTTCTTGTGCTACCATGGCTACGAACCGCTCGGCCAATGAAAAAGTGTCTCAGGCCAGCTTGGTTACCGGTTGCTCGGTGCTCTCATTGGTCGACTCGCTCAGCGCCATCTGTTGACCAACCGCGGCGAACACATCCAAGTTAAGCAGTTGTGGAGAGCGGTAAACCAAAGGGGGCGCGATACACAACTGCGTAGGGAGTTTAGCGCTAACATGGCTAATGGCAGGAACAAATGAGCATTGCCGCTCCATTTGATGCGGAATCAACATTTTTTATCAAAATCACAGATAATCGACATAATTGTCCATGCTTACTGTTTACAATCATGAAAATCACAGTGACGGGGTCAGTTCATTTACGCTCATTTCATCGGAAAATGAACAGTAAAATAGAGATCAATCATGTAGATCTAAACGTAATATAACGCTAATTAGCCGTTCGAACAGGAGCTAACCAACTCCCTTGTATTATACATGTAAAAAGGGCTATCGCGTGTTTCCAAGACGTTTATGATCAAGGATGGGACTGTTATTTTTGAATAGACTATGAAATATAGAAATACATGTAGTTATGAAGAAAATGTATTGGACGGATTTCAACAAAGTTTGATTTATTGAATCTAAATTTTTTACACTACCAATTATGTGCACAAGATTTACCCGCAAAATCCATCCAGTAATAAACATGTTTCATCATGGATGCCCACTTTTGCTCAACATTTGGTGTTGCAAAAATGCCATAATACATGTACCATAATACCATAAGTCTGTTTTTAGTCAGCCCAGGGACCTTATTCACAAAGCCCCGATAACTTTATATATTAAGGGCACGCAAATCCTTTGTCAAGCTGATAGTGAACAATAGGTTGTCCGCACATGGACAATAGTTTGCCCCGTAAGTGAATAAGGTCCCTGGTAGCGAATACACGTATTCGTCACGGCCCGGTTACGCTTGCGACAACGTTTAGTGATGATTCACATTCGACAAAGCTTTAACAATGGAAGGAATCCTCGCAAAACGATGTCGTAGGCTCACCAGCCATTGCGAAAACTCACGAATGACAAGGCAGGACGGAGAACAGTGCGTTTTGGTCTCACTCTCATTACTCGTGAGAGAAACACAAGCATGCATCGTGCAAACAGGCCTGTGTCCTCTTCGAATGAAAGTTACGGTAGGCCTATGCAATGTGAACTCAGCTTTATGGATATACAGACCTTTCCGGAAACTCGGCGTTCCATTCTCTTCGCTTGGAGGTCCACTTCTTTCGACTACCAGCGAGTCGAATGGTTACATCACTGACTGAGCATGTTGGGTATTACATGTAATACAGGTGGTTTCCAAAAGAAAACGCTAGTCTAAAGCCTCGCTTATGTCGCCCTACGCTGTGATAGAAATAGCGTCAACAAGTTGCAACTGATAACTTATGTCACCACCGACTAGAAAAATACCGATCGGTCGCAACTACCTGGAACTAGTTTATCGCCGTCTTTTGAATGCTTATGTCGACACAGATTTCTTTTGATTTTAAGTAAAACGTGCTTAAGTTGAACACGTGCGATTTTCAGGATCTGGATATTTGTAGTTTGCAACTAGTTACTCGCCGACGCCCGAGAGCTTATGTCACCTAGTAGTTGTGACTGATTAGTTCCAACTACGCGCCGATTATCAGTTGCCAACTAGTTCTGACTGTACGTAAGGGCGACATAAGCGAGGCTTTAGGCCTGGCGAGTGCCAAATCGTGGACGTGTTATAAGGCTGACCCTAACAATCACCTTTCCCATCAGCCAATCATTCTACTCCTTAGTGAGTAACAGGTGTTCTGATTGGTTCCCACGTTCTTGCATGTACAGGTATATACATCTAGAGGCTTCCTAAGGCTGCGATTACATAGGGCGTCCTGTACACAGAAGTATATGGTATACGATCACGCCGGTTGACAAAAAGTTAATGGCTTCACGGTCGCGAACCCTTTGTCAACCGTCTTGTCCGTATACCGTGTAGCTTTATGTAGCTTTTCATCATGTGGCTGTGGTAGAAGACAGCAATTCGGTGGAAATAGGTAGGTTTCGGAAGCGCCCGGTTAGGCCCTACGACGACGTTTATCTATTGTGTGGGTATACCCAAACAATAGATAAACGTCGTCGTATGGCCTAACCGGGCGCTTCCGAAACCTCCCTAATGAATAACATGCTAGGCGAGGCTTTTGCACCGCGTGAGTAAGATTACCACAGTCGCTTGGGAACAGGCGGGCCTTGTGCTATAGGAATTTCTGATGCGCTGTCGCTGTTAGTGAGTAGACCCCTAGACTCCAAAGAGGCATGATCCCCTGTCTTAGCAGCCGATGTTTTCATCATATCTTGTTTGTTGTTTGAAACTGGATGGAGATTTTGAATGAATCAGCTCGTTTAGCGGTAGCTGAAAGGAAAAAATGAAATGAATCGGTGAATCATATCGTTTTCAAATGTTCATGACAGCAGGAGGTCGATTTCTTTCAAATGGAGAAATCAATACACGATTTATCAGTTGAATTTATTATTCAATTGTTTAAACAGTGACACTCAGTCAAACTGCGAATGTCATTATCTTGAATTACAGGACCGTGGAGATTGATATTGCATGAAGAATTAAGATCGATTCAAATAATATGCATTATTCAGAAGTAATAATTATAATGTGAGATGTCGCACTTTCTGATTAAGTCTCTAAAGTATTCACACAGCGTTACCCCTCTCGGGAACATACAAGTAACCTGCAAATTGATGTTCGAGAGAGTACAGAGTGACGAATCTACCAAGAATTGAACCCGCGTTCTCACGGTCACGACTCCCACGCTCAA
The DNA here is from genome assembly GCA_002633025.1 of Notospermus geniculatus. Classification (NCBI taxonomy): domain Eukaryota; kingdom Metazoa; phylum Nemertea; class Pilidiophora; order Heteronemertea; family Lineidae; genus Notospermus; species Notospermus geniculatus. The sequence continues at coordinate 105,139 of NMRB01000070.1, forward strand.
CCACTGCGCCATCCTCCTTATAACTACAGGATGTCCCAAAAAGTCTTATAAACCCTTCAGCTTCAGGCGTAATTTTATGTAGAACACATTTGTAAATTTCCTTGGCCTGCTATTAGCCAGAGATTGAAATGTCAGAAAAAAGATTTTCCAAAGCTCCCGAAACACCAACGCGAACATCAATCCCCCGGATCTAACGTCCCCCAACAATACATATTTACGGATTAAGCGACACCATTGAATTGGACTCAAGAGAGACCAAAACCCGAAGGCTGAGTTTACATCGAGGCAACGCGACACGAACACGCAGGCGAACAATGGTTTCACGGGGATGAATCGTTTGTGAAGCCATTGTTCGCCTGCGTGTTCGTGGTGCGTGTGCCTCGATGTATTAAAACTCAGCCGAAGGCCCGTTTCCACTACTGCGGATTCGTTCGTGGTTTGCGGCGAACATAGCGGCTTTCACAGGCACTGGGATAAGAAACCCGCCATGTATTGTTAAACCATCGAAGGATTGTCCACAACCCTGTGAAAACCGCACCGCTCGCCGCAAAGCGTGGCGGAATCCGCTGTTCGTGGAAACGGATCTTTAATCCCGTGACAAACAAGGGGACGGCAGGAAAACGGAGGCATTTGGTCATATGAATAAAGACTAGGAAATGCTTTTACTTGAATTTTGCAATACAAATGCACTACGTCTAGGCAATGCTGTACAAATCTGAAGTAAAAGCATTTGCTAGTCTTTATTCATATGACCCAATAGCTTCTATCACACCGAGCATTTCATAAACAACATGCATTACCCGCGTTCCAATTCGACATGGTGGTTTGGTCGGAGAAAAGTATAACTGGTATCTGTCCATTTTCATATTGGGAATAGCAAGCGATTCCTTTCCCTGTGACGTCGACGACCACGAGCCAGCCGGTGTCGCGGTCACAGCCGTTGTAGAAACTATTCATGAAGAAACGTCTCTCGAGAGCGCCCTGCGAAATGTCTCGGTAACTGAAATTAAGTGCACCCTATGTAAAATTCACTTTTAATACACGATTACGAACCGTAAGGAAAGAATGTCACCAGGAAAACCCCTCCAAGCAATACAAAAACATGCTGTTGTTATATGCCGTTATTTCTCGCTACGCTTGGGTCCAAACAAAAGCATTTTCCTTTCGCATATTGCTTGCTGAGGAAGTATGTTTTGTCTCCTGCGGTTTTCTGTCCTGCCCATTCTGCATAATCCATCGTGTAGAAATCGGCTAACCTCTTCCTACACTCTGCAGCAAGCAGCCAGATTCCGTGTTCAACGGTTTGGGATTTTCTCGTGCGCCCAATCAGAAGCCTCGTTTCTTCGTCGTTCACGGAAGGAAAAATAATTATCAATGATGTCATTTTGTCAAATTTTGTTTGGTCAACGTCATTACCGGGAACCAAACTTGACGCTAGGTGGCGATATGTGCAATGACGTCAATCATATCGCCACTAGTGACGGTGGTAGGTTTCCATCTTGAAAAGTAGTGACTACTAAAAAGTCGAGAAAACGAAAAATAATTTTTCACGCTAGTAAACTTTTCAAAAAAAATTTTATGCGTGTCCTTTCCCAGCCACCGTAGGTTTGCCGAGCTCAGGGTCGTGTTTTCAAATTGGTAATCGGTCCGCAATAAGTCAGCCACATAAATGGATATGTAAGTCCGACGGTTATTGCAAACGTGACCGTTCATGAAAAGCTAAACATTTTCCTATTGATACCTGTTGCTAACATCGGGGAAAACATACAGCGCCAGCGCTAACATGGCTAATGGCAGGAACAAATGAGCATTGCCGCTCCATTTGATGCGGAATCAACATTTTTTATCAAAATCACAGATAATCGACATAATTGTCCATGCTTACTGTTTACAACACGAAAATCACAGAGACGGGGTCAGTTCATTTACGCTCATTTCATCGGAAAATGAACAGTAAAATAGAGATCAATCATGTAGATCTAAACGTAATATAACGCTAATTAGCCCTTCGAACAGGAGCCAACCAACTCCTTGTATTATACATGTAAAAAGGGCTATCGGGTGTTTCCAAGACGTTTATGATCAAGGATGGGACTGTTATTTTTGAATAGACTATGAAATATAGAAATACATGTAGTCATGAAGAAAATGTATTGGACGGATTTCAACAAAGTTTGATTTATTGAATCTAAATTTTTTACACTACCAATTATGTGTACAAGATTTACAAAATCCATCCAGTAATAAACATGTTTCATCATGGATGCCCACTTTTGCTCAACATTTGGTGTGGCAAAAATGCCATAATACATGTACCATAATACCATAAGTCTGTTTTAGCTTAATCGTCGCGATTTAATAGTGAGCCCAGGGACCTTATTCACAAAGCCCCGATAACTTTATATACATGTATTAAGGGCACGCAAATCCTTTGTCAAGCTGATAGTGAACAATAGGTTGTCCGCACATGGACAATACATGTAATTTGCCCCGTAAGTGAATAAGGTCCCTGGTAGCGAATACACGTATTCGTAACGGCCCGGTTACGCTTGCGACAACGTTTAGCGATGATTCACCTTCAACAAAGCTTTAACAATGGAAGGAATCCTCGCAAAACGATGTCGTAGGCTCACCGGACCATTGCGAAAACTCACGAACGACAAGGCAGGACGGAGAACGGTGCGTTTTGGTCTCATGGACTCGTGACACAAACACAACAGTGCATCGTGCAAACAGGCCTGTGTCCTCTTCGAAAGAAAGTTACGGTAGGCCTATGCAATGTGAACTCAGCTTTATGGATATATAATAATAATGGCGAGTTCTTATATAGCGCTTCATAGCGTATTACGCTCTCTAAGCGCTTCACACATTATTACCCCAGCCTATGATTCAGAAACCTTTCTGTAGAAACCAAAGGGCAGCCCAATATAGCGCACACGATGGACATTTCAGGCCAGTTGAGAGTTACAGAGTGGCACGGCTGGGGATCGAACCCACGATCTTCCGATCACGAGTCCTCAGCCCTAACCATTATGCCACCGCGCTCCCTATAGGCCTATACAGACCTTTCCGGAAACTCGGCGTTCCATTCTCTTCGCTTGGAGGTCCACTTCTTTCGACTGCCAGCGAGTCGAATGGTTACATCACTGACTGAGCATGTTGGGTATTACATGTAATACAGGTGGTTTCAAGAAAACGCTAGTCTAAGGCCTGTTGAGTGCCAAATCGTGGACGTGTTATCCTCGTGTTAAGGTATAAGGCTGACTCTAACAATCACCTTTTCCATCAGCCAATCATTCTACTCCTTAGTGAGTAACAGGTGTTCTGATTGGTTCCCACGTTCTTGCACTCGACTGCGGTGTAATGTAGGCTAAAGCGGCCCATACACGATCAATATTATTGCACAATATGAGGATCACAATGGGCAATATCATTGCCAATCTTTCTTCTTCCTCATGCGAAAAGCACAAGACCACCCATTTGGGCCCCATATTGTGCAATAATATTGCGCCGTGTATGGGCGGCTTATCCTACCGCCGGCTGTTGGAGATAGCCTATGGGGTGGGCCTTAACTTGCATGTATATACATCTATAGGCTTCCTAAGGCTGCGATTACATAAGGCTTCCTTACACAGAAGTATATGGTATACGATCACGCCGGTTGACAAAAAGTTAATGGCTTCACGGTCGCGAACCCTTTGTCAACCGTCTTGTCCGTATACCGTGTAGCTCTATGTAGCTTTTCATCATGTGGCTGTGGTAGAAGACAGCAATTCGGTGGAAATGAATAACATGCTGGCGAAGCTTTTGCACCGCGTGAGTAAGATTACCACAGTCGCTTGGGAACAGGCGGGCCTTGTGCTATAGGAATTTCTGATGCGCTGTCGCTGTTAGTGAGTAGACCCCTAGACCCCAAAGAGACATGATCCCCTGTCTAATGTCGTAGCAATGTCTTCATCATATCTTGTTTGTTGTTTGAAACTGGATGAAGATTTTGAATGAATCAGCTCGTTTAGCGGAAGCTGAAAGGAAAAAAATGAAATGAATCAGTGAGTCATATCGTTTTCAAATATTCATGACAGCAGGAGGTCGATTTCTTTCAAATGGAGAAATCAATACACGATTTATCAGTTGAATTTATTATTCAATTGTTTAAACAGTGACACTCAGTCAAATTGCGAATGTCATTATCTTGAATTACAGGACCGTGTAAATCGATATTGCATGAAGAATTAAGAACGATTCAAATAATATGCATTATTCAGAAGTAATAATTATAAAATGTGAGATATCGCACTTTCTGATTTTATCAAGTCTCTGAAGTATTCACAGAGCGTAATACCCCTCTCGGGAACACAACCTGCAAATCATTAAGCGTTCAATTGATGTTCGAGAGAGTACAGAGTGATAATCCACCAAGAATTGAACCCGCGTTCTCACGGTCACGACTCCCACGCTCAACCACTGCGCCATCCTCCTTATAACTACAGGATGTCCCAAAAAGTCTTATAAACCCTTCAGGCGTAATTTTATGTAGAACACATTTGTAAATTCCTTGGCCTATTAGCCAGAGATTGAAATGTCAGAAAAAAGATTTTCCAAAGCTCCCGAAACACTAACGCGAACATCAATCCCCCGGATCTAACGTCCCCCAACAATACATTTACGGATTAAGCGACACCATTGAATTGGACTCAAGAGAGACCAAAACCCGAAGGCTGAGTTTACATCAGGGATGAATCCTTTGTGAAGCCATTGTTCGCCTGCGTGTTCGTGGCGCGTGTGCCTCGATGTATTAGGGTTTTTTCACAGAGCAGTGCTCTCCCAGGCGCATGCTTTCATCGGTATTCATATGATAATAAGGTGATTTCGTAGTAGAGTTTACCATCTGTCCATTCCTGGGCCGATGTCTGATTGGCTGCTTACGATTAGAAGGCGTGGATCTCAATGCGGTAATAGGGGTGTTTTTAAAGTCGACTGACCCAACGCTGTTGGACTCGTCTGTATGGTACCGCTCTTGCCCGGCTTAACCAGGAGCTGCTGCCGCCTGGTGTTAGCGTGTGAAGTTAAGTTGTTGTCGAAACAATAGGAGCTGTCAGCGAGTTGACCACTAGGTGTCACTAGGGCCCAATTCAATGCATCTAGCGGACCCAGTCATTATCGATCAGGCAGCGATCATAATAGATTTCCTGTACATTTGGTCCGCTAAGACTGTGCTGCCATCTGTTAGCGATATGCGCGGCTGACTGCTCCTATTAATAAACAAAAAAAAGACTGCACATGCTATACGAGAATCCCGGGACGAGAATCAACGACCGGATAAAATCTGTTGCATCCGTAGAATCGAGTTACGAGTGGATCACTTATTGCCTATAGCAGAGGATGAAATACAAAACAGTAGGCTACATCATCCTCATTCAGTCGGGTCAGTCGACTTTAAAAATACCCCTACCGCATTGAGATTTGCCGCCAGTACGCCTAGTTTTATTCTGTCGACAAAGAAAGAACAGAGTCTGTTGACATACACTAAGCAATCCAGTTCAGAGCGCACATACAGTGCTCCGCGCTGTGCGCCAATTATCGCTCACAATAGACGCTATGCTCTAATCCCCCAATGCGCGTTAAATGACAAAAGGCTTATGCGCCACAATTGAATTCTTATGCTCTTTGCTTGCTTTGGACTGCGCTTCTTGTGCCCCTATTATTAAGGTGACAAAAGGTTGTGTGCTCACTCATTCAACCCTTCTGCGCTATTGACCAGCGACGCCCACTGTTTGCCGGCAATGTGCTGGTAGTTTCTAACCTGTTTCCTTGGGCGTCCGACGGTGGCGCTTCGTATCGGAGCACGAGTAGTCAGTGCCACCGTCGGAGCCCAGGGAACCAGGTTCGTAAATTTCCAGCCAATGAAACAACAGCGGTGTACAGTCAGTCATTCATTCGGTCCACCCCTTATTGTAATATGAATGGCGCAGAAAGCATGCGCTTGGGAGAGCAGTGCTCCATGAAAAAACCCTATTAAAACTCAGCCGAAGGCCCGTTTCCACTACTGCGGATTTGTTCGTGGTTTGCGGCGAACATAGCGGTTTTCACAGGCATTGGGATAAGAAACCCGCCATGTATTGTTAAACCATCGAAGGATTGTCCACAACCCTGTGAAAACCGCACCGCTCGCCGCAAAGCATGGCGGAATACGCTGTTTGTTGAAACGGATCTTTAATCCCGTGACAAACAAGGGGACGGCAGGAAAACGGAGGCATTTGGTCATATGAATAAAGACTAGGAAATGCTTTTACTTGAATTTTGCAATACAAATGCACTAGGCAATGCTGTACAAATCTGAAGTAAAAGCATTTGCTAGTCTTTATTCATATGACCCAATAGCTTCTATCACACCGAGCATTTCATAAACAACATGCATTACCCGCGTTCCAATTCGACATGGTGGTTTGGTCCGAGAAAAGTATAACTGGTATCTGTCCATTTTCATATTGGGAATAGCAAGCGATTCCTTTCCCTGTGAAGTCGACGACCACGAGCCAGCCGGTGTCGTGTTCACAGCCGTTGTAGAAACTATTCATGTAGAAACGTCTCTCGAGAGCGCCCTGCGAAATGTCTCGGTAACTGAAATTAAGTGCATCCTATGTAAAATTCACTTTTAATACACGATTACGAACCGTAAGGAAAGAATGTCCCCAGGAAAACCCCTCCAAGCAATACAAAAACATGCTGTTGTTATATGCCGTTATTTCTCGCTACGCTTGGGTCCAAACGAAAGCATTTTCCTTTCGCATATTGCTTGCTCAGGAAGTATGTTTTGGCTCCTGCGGTTTTCTGTCCTGCCCATTCGGCATAATCCATCGTGTAGAAATCGGCTAACCTCTTCCTACACTCTGCAGCAAGCAGCCAGATTCCGTGTTCAACGGTTTGGGATTTTCTCGTGCGCCCAATCAGAAGCCTCGTTTCTTCGTCGTTCACGGAAGGAAAAATAATTATCAATGATGTCATTCTGTCAAATTTTGATTGGTCATCGTCATTACCGGGAACACGTCATGCACGTGGGTCGGTGCAAGCTTTGCCGTGATTGGTTGCTATTTTGGGACCGAGGAAATCCGTTGAACACGGAATGTGGTTTGCTTGCGTGAAGGTCAAGGGAGGAGAAGCCGAGTCTTGACCTGAACTCAGTGAAGATGGTCCTGCCAGGGAAACGATCCAATGCATAGGGTACATTACATGTATGTCAGAAGGCAGGCAAGAACAGAAAGGCTTATTTTGCAGTGGGCGTTGTAAAGCAAAAGACACTGGGGAAGGCGCATTTACACCCATCGAAATTAGAACCTACTGGCCGACAATGCTGAAGTAGTTGTGTGGTGCACTTTTTAGATCCGTCCAGGGCGAGCTAACAACTCTTTGTGAGTGAAACCAGGACATTTTGTCGGTGTTTTTACCATCAAATACCATGGAAGCCTTCTCGGTATTGGACACAAATAAGGCGAGTTTCACCTGAAAGTACACAACGATCAGTAATTCCGACTTACCATAGAAAAATACTGCTTTTGATGCGGCATGCAGAGTCGTTCTTGAATAATGTTACCTTTGTATCAAGCTCTGGTGATCTTCTCATGTAGGGTCTGTCGCATGTATCTGCTGTATCATTGATACTATCAAACTAAAGATAGGTACCAAGACGCGGGATTTCTAGGAACACGGGCCCACAGTTGTGCATGTGGGTCAAAATGCCTCATTTTCTGCCTGAACGTTGGGTGAGTTAAAAAATCTTCCTGGGGTAGGACGACCAGGACAGTTGCCAATTTGTGCGAGCAACAACAACAGGCAACGAAAGTGTCGTTTATAGCAACAGTTGCCGCGAATCAATCTGGTTCGATTTTAATCGGCCTAACGTCGTTTTTTTTATCGACAGGAAGCCTTCGCAGCGGTGTGTGCACGCAATTCCATAATTGTAAAGCTGTCAATTAACAATAATGGCCAATACACACGATCCAATTTTCTGAATATGCTCAATAAAGGCCTACATGCGGGTTTATACATTGAAGCCCTAATAGGACCGGAATCTGAATTTCCAAAAAATTGGATGAAAAATTGGATTGTGTGTATAGGCCATAAGTCATGTGCAGCCGAGTTGCGTGCATGCAAAGTTGCGAAGGCTTCGTGAATATGGCCCGTAGTATACTGACCTTCTCTATCCCGATTTCTGACCACTTTTCGACAAGTTCACTTTTGTAATGGCAGTTGCATGACTCAGCATATTTGGTACCTGTTGATGAGGACGTCGTCCCTGTCCAAAGTGGGTAAACCTTTGTGCCTATGCCTGCCTTCCCGATGAATGCAGTTACCCAGGCGCCACCTCAAAAAAGTGAAAACAGTATGATGCGGTGCGATGCGATGTGATGCGATGTGCGGTATGATACTTGTCGGACCAATACAGAACTACAGCGCACATAATGGTTCGCTGGTATAAGGGGGAATTCAAGCAGGGTATAGTTCTTAGGTGGATGAAAGTGTGGCTGATTTGCAATATGAAAGAACCAAACCCATCGACCCATTCACGAATGCAAAATATTACCCGTGGTTATCCCCCGGGTTATCCATGGTCTAATGCAAACGGCGTTTTAAATACGACACTTGCGTTAAGTCAGCGCCACCGTCGATGGCCAGAGGAACCAGGTTAGCAAATGTTAAAAATACGCAGGCTATTTATACTGGACCACGTGATTAATGTGACCAATTAGAACTCGTCTTCAAAAATAACCTCGAAAATTTCTTTGAAAACCGTACATAGAACACACAATCGGTGAGAAATAAAACTGCTTTCTTTATTCCAGACCCATTAGGGCCGTTTAGACGACAAGCCAAAAAACACATTCAGATTCAATCCGATTGGATCCGATTGACCCCCTCATCGGGTCTCATTTGCGTTTAGACGAGATTTGAATGTGATTGTATGTGGTCCAATCATGGAGGTATTATAATACCTCCATGGTGTAGATCGGCCATAATGGAGTTTTCGTGTTGTTTTATACTTCGCAAATATAAACAGACCTCCGTCACGAAGTCACATGACTTCCGACAGCGAAAATAAATATTGTCCATTGAGGGCAACATATTGAACTATTGTTAACTCTTTGCTTAACACCGGATCTCCACATTCGTACGAGTTGCAGGCCACATGAATTAAGTGCTTTTAGATTGCCTAGGAACACGGTTACGCTTAACTGAAATACATAGGCTACATAGGCTACATGTGAAGGCTTGAACTTTCTAGCGCGTTTTTCGCTGCGACTCCGCTGACGTGTCATTCTCACAGACACGAGGTTTCGCAAACCTGACGAAACACGAAGTACGAAATACGAAATTGGTCTTCATTTCCATGACGAAAATGTATTTCAGGAGATGGTTTGTATAATCTATATTATAATTGACGGTAGCGCTTTAACTTCGAACACGAACTCCTCCGTGGTTTCTGATCGAAATGGCACCATTTTCACAGGAAGTGTTGAAAATGACATGGGGGNCTCTCGGTCTTGCATGATATGCTAAAAGATGCACTGGCAGGGACATTTGTGTGGTACCAACAATCTCCAAAAATACATTAGGTCCTGGAAATAAAGTTGAATTTCGTATTTCGTATTTCGTACTCTTCGTGTTTCGTCAGATTTGCGAAACCTCGCTACGAAGAATGCCGGCCGATTCAACTGTGTCAGCCCACTGAAGATCCTTACCTGACTGGTCAGCATCATAACAATAATTTTTCAAACGAGATAAACAGGCGAATTTCGCAAAACTCTACGGCAAGCGCCACTACATGCAAGTCCAAAAATGCATGTTAATATTGAGGGAGGGGAGGAAGGCCTATGTACGTTTTGGCGGAGGGAAAATCCAGACGGAAAAATACTGCTCATTACTTACCTTTCACGCACGTCTTCACTGCATTATTCACCTTCCCAATCATGAGGTCGCCTTTATTAGATAATCCTGTACACCGTCCAGTTGTGCCATCAAACATCACAGCAGCACAAGCGACATTCTTGTCACACAAATCGGCGCATTCCAATATAGAGGCCGCATTCGCGGTCGAAAATATTTGAGTTCCGTAAAATTCTCGGTTCTCGATAACATTAAACCTCTGATCTGCGCTCTGGTCGGGAATAATAATCGTTATAAAGAATAAAACAACTCCAATCTTCCAGGTTCTGTTCCAGGTGGACATGTTTGAATGAGTTTAGGCGCTCTTCAAACTGCAGCATCGCCGTCTACATTCACATAGTTTTTAACAGTCATCATAGTGGTATACCCTAATGGAGTGACCGTGCATTGAAACGAACGATTGATTTCAGAGCTCCTGCCGTTAAACATTTATTAACGACACAAATAAAAAAAAACTCATCGAACACTAAGTAAATCCGGGACCAGTGAACCGATATCCACAATGCTGGTACAAATATGAAATTAACTATAGAGTCCATGGAAACGGAGTACTTGTTGTTGCTGCCCTATTGCGGAATCAGAGAATCGCCCCACCATGTGAGCATGATGAGAAATGCCAGTCACAACCAATGACATTTGTTCGGCATATCGTAACATGACTCCAGTCCCGTCAGAAACAGGATATTTGATTCTGCCAGAAGAAATTGTGTTACCACTAGCTTTTGTCGCGCCTATCAACTTTGATCGCGTAATTAGGGTAAAGTACCAAGGTTATGTCAGTTCGACGGACGTATTCTATGGCAACGAGGACAGAGCTGCATTGTAGTCACCAGAACGGGCCGAGTATCAATGGAGTGTATTACGTCATTAGCCCTGGTTACACCTATCCAAAATCCCCGTGCTTTTTTGAGACACGGGGTTTTTCGGAACCAGAAAAAACACGGCGTTGTCACGGCGAGCGGTTACACTGCTAAAAGTGCGATTGGTAATAAGTTCCGTATCCCGGCGATAGGGGCACTGCATGTAGGCAACTCTCCGTCATCGAGTGGCTACTGGAGGCGTGACATATCCTATACGCATGCGCATGACTCATCGATTTGCATCGCCATCTGTCGCCGGGTGCTTGGAACTACAAATAAACACGGGGATTTCGCGGTTACACTACATAAAATCCCCGGCGTTGCCCCTTCGAGCTCGCTGGGGCTAATAAAAATTGTGTTACCACTAGCTTTTGTCGCGCCTATCAACTTTGATCGCGTAATTAGGGTAAAGTACCAAGGTTATGTCAGTTCGACGGACGTACTCTATGGCAACGAGGACAGAGCTGCATTGTAGTCACCAGAACGGGCCGAGTATCAATGGAGTGTATTACATGTACGTCATTAGCCCTGGTTAGGCCTACAACTATCCAAAATCCCCGTGCTTTTTTGAGACACGGGGTTTTTCGGAACCAGAAAAAACACGGCGTTGACACGGCGAGCGGTTACACTGCTAAAAGTGCGATTGGTAATAAGTTCGTATCCCGGCGATAGGGGCACTGCATGTAGGCAACTCTCCGTCATCGAGTGGCTACTGGAGGCGTGACATATCCTATACGCATGCGCATGACTCATCGATTTGCATCGCCATCTGTCGCCGGGTGCTTGGAACTACAAATAAACACGGGGATTTCGCGGTTACACTACATAAAATCCCCGTGTCAAAAAAAATAGCCCCGGCGTTGCCCCTTCGAGCTCGCTGGGGCTAATAGTCAGCCGGCCAAAACCTCTAATATAACTTTTGATGGCATTGGATGTTAAAGTTGTTCCAATGGGAAGGTAAGTATGACTATGGTATTGTCTTTCAGAATCACCCGTTGGCCAAGGCGATTTTGGCCTCTGAAGGTCAAATTTCAAGGTCAGATGTCAAATAACTGACTTTACCATTGGACCCAAGAACTGAGCTTAGTACAGGAGAATGGGACCCGATGTACAGCTAACCTTTGAACAGTTGGATTTACACCCCATAAATGTATTACCAACAGATAGAAACATGGTGCCTCGTAATCAAATAAGCATGTTTTTAATTGTTTTCAGTTGTTATGTAATAAGAAATGACGTTGTTTTCTAAATTAACATAAAATTGGCAAAGGTACGGTACGGTACATAAAATCGATTTGGCAAGGATTAAGCCCTCGCTATTGTCGTGATTCGACTGTTCACGGTCTGGTAATATGGTGTAATAATGGTCTTGTAATAGGGTATAATATGTTTTTACTTGACAAATAAAATTCAGTGTGTATACAGCAAGCCTGGTGTTGTGTGTGGCCGCGCCTGCCTCGCCTATCCAAGCCCCGACAACTGTGTTAATACGAGAAGCAAATACAGAAAAACATTCATAAATCATATGATATGACGTCGATAGTCAGTTTTATTTCTCCATCTTCCTGGCAGTAATTTACACAGACTACATGTACGACGTTTAAATGCTTACAACACCCCTTTCAAACACAACAGAACGCAGTAATGTACAGGACTGGTGTGATAAATGTCCCCATCCATTGTTTGCCACTGGATTAAGGGTCTTGGTCTCTCTCGAGTCCAATTCAATGGTGCCGCTTAATCCGTAAATGTATTGTTGGGGGACATCACATATCGGGGGACACGATTAGATTCCACTACACACCTGTATGCCAGTTTCATTTCAATAGTTTTAACCACTGGCGACACCTATTGAGGCAGTGAGCTAGGGTGCCCATTGTGCACTAATGCCCGGTTGTTCAGGTGTGGCTCACGTGAGCCTGGCTTATTCCTCAAACTCGAGTTCACGTAATAGTCGCGCTTATGTCTGGTCATAAGAACATCTTAATCAATTCCGAGTTTTATTGCACAACCTGAATTAAACTTGGGATTACTTAAGCCTGGCTTATTACCCTCCTTCCCAATGCTTTCCTATACAATTTGCTTAGATGTGTGCCCGTTTGTTCAGGTGTGGCTTATGTCAGCTGATCCAATGCTTCTGCCATCTTCAAAGTCTGGTATTAGCCTACCATAGGCCTACAATGAGCAGACCTACCATTGTAAGTCGCGCCTAAATTGTAAGGGATCGTCCATAAAAATCAATGTGCGAAGCAATCCTAACAATGTTAGGATTAGGTTTGACCCCNGTTTCCAAAACAATAAAGGAAATATTGGCACACAGAAACACTGGCAGATGTAACACCAGGACGTCTGAGCTGGCAACGCGCGCGCGTGTGTGCCATGCGTAACATCACCACCTGGTGGACTTGATACATGGGTATACATGTAATACGAAGGTACTGTGCTCTGAAAACGTCCTCACGAGTCTAAGAGGACTGCGTTGACACAGCCGGGCTTGAGGCATCTTCTCGTGACTTGCAGTAACAGAATCGCCTAAGATGTGGCAATTTTTCCGCAATACAATCTGGATCTCTGCCGTAAGCATTTGTTCGACTAATATCTTTGATGCTAATTGTAAATGTATTTTTTTGTACTTGGTGAGTGATGGTTGCCTCAAAATGCCCTCCACCAGGCTTAGTGTGAACCACAAGTTGATAGAGTTTGATATCCGCAGCTGTGTTCATGGAAAAGCGTTCATGTCCTCCGTAGTCCACGTCCCGATATTTAAGCAGTCGATCGTTTGATGTGAAGACTTTAGCAGCGACAAGTTTGTCCATTGCGAGAGTGCTACACTCGTTCTTAACCGGAGAATTTAACGAATTCAGAAAATCAATGAAAGCTTTAGCCGCCTTTTTTGCCTCTGTTGAACCCGTTTCCACATTGACCCACTGCAGGCAGTTGCACCAGTGAGCCGGGATAGCTGCGTGCGCACACGTCCGTTCTGCAGGAATTTCTGAAAAGAGGCTGATGCCTCGTTCTGACACACTCCCTCTGGAGGCATTTCGGAATTTTAAAATATCGTGGAATGTCGCGTGAATGTCATACGGAGAAGTCAGCCTTTTCGAATTTGTCAGGATGTTTTTATACGCTGTCGGGTACTTCTTACCAAACCAGGACGGCACACGAATAGAAAAGAAAGGATTCCTTTCCTCCATTTTTCCCTGTAAAGTGTCCCTTAATGACTGAAAGCGGGCACCATGGTCACTCATCAGCAGAATGACAGAATTATTCATCAATCCGCCCGTGTATAAATCTTCCAACCACTTTTTCAAATCGTCATCAACTATATTCAAAGGTTCGTTGCTGTCGTGGCTTATATCCCCACTGAATCCGAATTGAAATCTTCTTTTGTTTTTATAGGCAGTTTCAAAATCTTTCAAGTAGTTCAAAAGCAAGTTGTGTTTGTATTCCGATCCTTGGCAGAATCTACTTTTTGATGTCTTCTCCAACTCCTGGTAGAAGTGTCTTATAAAGTGATCCGTTGGCTGGTTCTTAAACCCTAACATTCGGAAGGTAAACGTACCAACCTTAGCCGAGTCTTCGGTGTAGTGAGTTACATAACCCGCCTGTTGGAACTCCCTCCAGATCCATGGATGGCCATCGACTGGTTTCGCACCTTTGTAACCCCTCCGAGCTTCGGGGAGATTTTCTTCAACATCTCCGGCGAAAATTGGCAGATATGCCGCGGGAGTTCCGTCTCCTACAATATTATACCCTTCCAACACGATGAACTTCAATACATTCATCATATAGGCGTACGATTTAGGTAATTTACGTTGCCACGTCAACCGAGAGACCGAATCGAATCCGAACACCAGTACATTCAACCCCAATGAACCAGCAGGAAGTTTCACCTCCTCCACACGCCGTTGAAGACGTTCGACGTACGGGACGGAAATATGGTAATTTTCATAACGCTCTGTGCCAGCCTTGCACGTTACCTTCGCCACGTCGTGGGTAACATTCGCCCCGTCCTTGATGCCAGGTATCGTTTTCTCGTAATGGTAATGAAAATCATCCTCACCCCGAACAATAGGGTGATAGTCACAAGTTATATCGCCATACTTCTTTTTGGCAAAATCTAAAATTCTGAATACACCTACTTCGATTTTGACCCAGTCCTTTCCAGGACATACTGGCTTGGGTTTATTCGCGAAAAAGTCCTTGAACTTCTTCGAAGGATACATTTCAAGATGTGCCTGAACACACGCCTGTTTTGCCGTCGCACTGGAGTCGGATATCATTTTAATGACGACAGGTCTCTCCACGATCGCCGTATTCGAAGACAATTTGTAATATCCCGTGTAGAAGAGTATACCAGCAATGATGAAGAGGAGCACTGTTCGTTGTCGGCAAAGTTTGTACGGGATTAATCGCATCATGTTGTGTAGCTTTGTCGAACCTGAAACGGAAGGAGAGACCATTCGATTAGAAAGCACTGGCATGGTTCTTACACGAAATATGATCAGGGGTC
>NMRB01000070.1:127750-153084 GCA_002633025.1 Notospermus geniculatus
TAGTCTACTCAAACACAAGAAGTAGCGTTCATTTTTCTACAGGTGACGCCCCACCAGGAGAATCTGCCGTAATTTTTGAGTTTTCGTGCGTCTGATGCCTGGGGAGGGTTAGAGAGATCCAGAAGATCAGTATTAAAACCAAGAACGACCGCCCACCTACTGTGAGGTGGGGCGGTCTTGTGATTCTATCTCATCCATCAATCTGGATCACTACGGTATCCCATCCTCCTCCCATAGCATGCAGGGGTTTTTACCTCGCTCGCTCCTCTTTGTGTGGAGTGTATGAAGAGGAACGAGACCAAAGCCCTGCTGCGGGAGGATGCGGTATCCCTACGCTGTTAAATCACTGCAGTCGGATTTAGGCTTGTAGCTACCGCGGGAGTTACCGGTACATGTGTAATCAAATCAACCATGCTGCCAGTTTTTTTACTAATATACGTCAGTGCCGTTTGGTATTGTATGTGTTTTTCCGCCATTGCTCCCATTATCAATGATACGCGAATATACAGTACCGGTACAATTATGTACAAAAAGAACGCCATAGTTGTACTTGCCGCATACGAGCTCACATCTCACGTTGTGATGTAGTTACTATCCGTTCACCATTCGAGGATTGCCCCGAGGATTGCCTTGGTGACGAATCAATTCAAAAACAATAAATTGTGTCAGACACATCTGCAGTCGTAGGCTGAAATTGACACAGTCGGCCTACAGCCGTGCAGCAGTTACATGGTGACTTTATGCAGAGAATATACCACCTGTTCGAATTATGTAAACATCGGTTTGGGCAGTAAGAGGGACACTACATGTAGAGTGCGAAATGAAATTTGTGCGATTCTCGCCTCACTTACCTTTCCAATGTTCCCGCACGGCGCAGTGGCTGTGTCCCGTAGTTCCAATGGCTCAGAACTTAATGATTCCTGTGCATGATATACTGGCGATGCGCCTGACACACAAGCGTTATCGCTTGAGAATGGGCGGTGTCTGAAAATATCAATCCGGCCTCGTACACATCAACCGTGGAACAATAGTTTGAATCGTAACGCTCTGTGACTTCCTCAATGGTTTTACATTGACATGTATGACATGAATATCATCATTCCTTGTCAGAAGTAGGGCATTCATAAACTGTGCGTTGTATTTGTACCGGTATGAGAAGAGAAAGTCCTTTGCATGCGGTCCGGCAGTAACGCACTGCCGTAATCTATTAAAGACACATAGGCGGTTCGTGCTGCGGTGCGGCAACGGTATAGGGGTGTTTTTAAAGTTAACTGATGAGACGAGCAGCATTGGGTCAGTCGACTTTAAAAACACCCCTACCGTTGCCGCACCGGAGCATGAATCGCATGTATCTGTTTTTGGCTTTATGCGACAGAGGGGAGTTTGGCGGTCCGGGACTACACTCAATAATTCAGTGGTCTCGGACTCCGCTCGAAGCTGTCACCCTAACCACTGAAACATTTGGTGCCAAAGTCCGTTTCTGAACACTAGATGTCACTACCAGTTGTTGACGAAAGCGCGAGATCAACCAGCCAATGACCGATCACCTTTCAAACNCATTCGATAAGGCCCTGTCACACTTCTGCGTATCCTAATTCCTTATGAGTTGTGCATTGACATTTTTTCGTACGCAGTCGTACGCACAATACGCACCTCG
The DNA here is from genome assembly GCA_002633025.1 of Notospermus geniculatus. NCBI lineage: Eukaryota > Metazoa > Nemertea > Pilidiophora > Heteronemertea > Lineidae > Notospermus > Notospermus geniculatus. The sequence goes on from NMRB01000070.1 coordinate 129,408, forward strand.
TATGCATCTCAATCGTTTTGTGTAAGTTTTATTTGCGCAGGCATGCGCACAGTACTGTCCAGTACGCTGGAAAGTTTTGGACATGCAAAAAAACTACGCTGCTACGATGTTACCCCGGGCTGTTACGCAGGTCATAAGTTATAAATACGCAGCGTTCGGCTGCGTATTGAAAAATGTTGATAAGGAACTCATAAGGACTTGATATACGCAAAAGTGTGACAGGGCCATAACATGAAGAACTGCAGGGCGGATCCAGGATTTGGGAGAAGAGGGGACGCCCTGTGCTTGAAACATTGAAATCGCCGATGAATTTCAATGATTTGCTCCAAATTTCAGAATTTCACGCTCGGTTTTACAGACTTGCTGGCCAAAAAGGAGGCGGGCGCCCGAGGCGCCCTCTTTGCATTCGCGCCTGAACTGTTCACATACATGTAGGGCTTCATTTTCGGATTTTTGACGTGATAGGACGGGGCAGCCAGCGCTGAAAGGGTTAAATTAATGACATTAAAATAAATCATGGAGACCGAGGTATTATAATACCTCTATGCGCAGAGTGCAGTTCAATGAGAATGCAATATTTTAGGTCTGGGGATAGCGGACCATTGTAATTGATACAGATGTGCACAAATCAATAAAGGCAGACAGAATCGCCTGTCGTGATGTTTTCAGGCTCCAACAAAACGACCTGGGCCCATGTTCCCGAAGCCGTCGTTAGGTTAACGATGTCGTTAAAACTGGGAAAATGCATAGCGTAACGACATCGTTAACCTAACGACGGCTTCGGGAACATGGGCCCTGGACCGCACTGACAAAAGTCCGATCGCGCTTTTCGTGCCCATCGGCGGTAAATGGGAAAATGCGTTATACATGTAACTGATATAACTGCCGATAGGCGCCGGTAGCACTATCGGACTTTCTGTGCGGTCGGCCCTGGTGGCCGCATAAAATAGGTTGATTTGCACACCACCACAGAATGAGCTCAGGGAAATGGCTACTTTAGCTGACTGCCTCCTGATCATCACATAGCTCTATTTGGGAGGGGAGAGGGGGAAATGGGGAAGACTTGCCGAAATAATAGGAAACCATGAACCAAAACAGGCAAAAGTTCAGTGCACTTTGCAACACTCGAATCAGACACGGGGATTACCATTTTCATTTATTTCATAAGTTCTTTGACGTAAGGAAATAACCATTGATTTAAATATAGCTAATATCTAGGCTATACGTTTCGTCGTTTCTTACAAACACAAAACTGCCTCAGATGGGGCAGCTCATTTGCAATGCACCATGGTGCATCACCATATTTATTAATACGACTGACCTCACCCGTACTTAACGTAAACACGTTTCTTTTCAAGTCGTGTTTGACAGTGGCTTCAAAATGGCCGCCGCCAGGTTTGCTGTGAATGGTCATCTGGTACAAGGTGACGTCAGATTTTGTCGTGCCGGACAGGTCTGCTACCCTACCGTCCTTGTCCGAACTTCCCTTGAATTTTAACAGGGAACTTCCCGGCGTGTATGCTACGCTCTCTGTGATATTGGCGATATCTAACGCATGACATTTGTCTCTTACCCTTTCTGTTAACGAATTTGCTAAATCTATGAAAGCTGTTGCAGCCTTCTTTACGATGGCAGAGCTAGTACTTATTGTTTTCCAGTTCAAACAATTGCACCAATGGGGTTCGATCTGTGCATGATCGCACGTCCGTGACGCGGGTATCTCGGAAAAGAGGCTGATCCCTCGTTTTGTGACGTCACCACGTGGCGTCCCACTGAAGTGCAAAACATCGCGGAATGTTGCATGGATATCAAAAGGCGTTGTCAAACGTTTTGAATTGATGCGTAGATTTCTGAAAGCACCTGGATATTTTCTCTTGAACCAATCTGGAAGACGAAATGAAACAAAGGGATTTCGCTCCTCTTGCTTTCCCTGAACTGTCTCCCGAAGATTTTGGAAGCGTGCACCGTGGTCGCTCATAAGTATCAACAGCGTATTGTTTAAGTATCCGTTCCTATACAAATATTCTAACCAGTTCTTAAAATCGTCATCTACCATGGACAGAGGGTTGTTGCTGTCGTGGCTACATTCACTGTGGAATGCAAAGGAAAACTTCCTCCCATTTTTATAGACTTTGAAGAATTCAGTCACCCAGTTAAACATGACGTTATGCTTCAGTTCAGAGCCAAGGCAAAATGGCTTAAATTGCGAACGCAATCTCTCAATTTCCAAATAAAAATGTCTCGTGTAATGATCGACTGGTTGATCTTTAAATCCTAACATCCTATAGGTAAACGTCCCGACAGAAGCGCCATCTTCAGTCCATTGAGTGACATAACCGGCTTTCTTGTACTCTTTCCAAATCCACGGGTGTCCGTCCACTGTCGTCGCCCCCGGATGCCCCCTTCGTACCTCCGGTAACTCTACTTCAGTCTTCCCGGTTAGGATCGGCAGCAGTGCCTGCGGTGTACCATCCCCGACAATGTTGTAGTCTTCTAGGACAATACATTTCAGGACATTCACCATATAGGCGTAAGATTTGGGAAACTTTCTCATCCAGGTTAATCGCGACACAGAATCGAACCCAAACATCAAAACATCCAAACCGAGGCTGTCACTCGGCGGTTTAATCTCGCGTGATCTCTTTTGTAATTTCTCGACAAACGGAACAGCGACGTGGTAATTTTCGTAACGTCCGCCATCGGCAAAACAAGAGATCTTCGACACATCGGATGTTACCTTTGCCCCGTCCTGGATGGCACGTATCCGTTCGCCATTGTAGTACCTATAGTCATTCTCCCCCCGTAAAATTGGCAGATAGTCGCATGTGATATGTCCGTATTTGTTTTTGGCGCTTTGTCGGATCTTGAACGTGCCGTTTTCGATAAATACCCAATTCTCCTCGGTCGCACAGGTTGGTTTTGGCGGATCGACGAAAAATTTTACGAAGTCTTTATTTGGATACAACTCGAGTTTAGGTTGCACGCAAGCCTGTTTCTCTGTCGGGAATTCGAAAGGGTCGTCCTCGTCTTCTTCGTTGAAATACTCCCTCTTGAAAACCTGGCCCCTATGACCTACAGGTACCATATCCGGAATCCTGTCCTGAGCCGTAAGTTCCTTGTTGTGGAGCAGCGCCACGTACACAAACATGATTGCAGCACTAGCTGATATGAGCATGAGCAATTTGTGCCTCGTCCGGCGGCACTTACGTTGTATTCCGAAGACCATCTTGGTTGTGGCTCATTGCCTGGACTCGTCTAACCTGGAAAGAGAGACAAATCAGACGATGAGGGAATCGTAAATAAGGCGTCCCACTGGCGACAGGGCAGATACAGGCTGAAAATTGAACTGGAACTGACTGCTCATCCGAAACACAGATGAGCGGTGTATTGTTTACTGGGCAGAAAATTCCGCAACTGTGTAACTATACCATATTTCAACAGGCAGCAATCACTAGGGAACCGTGACAAAACGCATGGGAACTGTGGCAGCCTTTCGCACGCTCTTGTCATCTCTCGATGTGTGACGACTGAAAGCCAGAGGTTGAATACGGTGGCGCCACCAAATACGCTGGTAGTCTATGATGTTCTGGAGTAGTTTGGTTCCCGAACCCACCGCTAGGGCTATGGGTTAGACTTGCAGTAGCGCTAGCGGTGGGTTCGGGAACCAAACTAGTTCTGGAGGCGCTTGCATTTCTGTATATCACCACATCGGGGCGCTGTGGTGTTTTTTTGTTCAAGCAGTTCAGCTTTGATGCTGTAGTAAGTGCCATTCTGCCTATGCGCGACCAATACATGAATAAAAAATTGGATTGTGAAGACGACGGAGACAGACATCAAACTTATGTTGAGAAACATGAGGTGGCCCATCTAAATCAGAACTAGAAAAAGCTGCAGTGTGTCGATCCCTGGCTTAAGATAATTTTGATGGGTTTTCTTCCAGCAACCCCAAGGGAAAGCCTCCGCCGGAACGTCCCCTACTACGAGGGTATCAGCATTACTTCCCATCATCAAGGCGGCGGGGTCTTTGATAGCTCCAACTGCTGGAGATCGGAAGGACGCGAGACAGGGGTGACAGAGACGTAATAGCTTTCGTAATGGAGACGTGCAGGCACGACACAACATCCAGTTCTAACTTGCGCTACGGTATAGAGGTGACTGTTTTTTGCTTTCGATGAGGAGGTAATAACCAGGAGTATACCATGTGTACATGTACTTGTAGGCGCTGGATTTGTAGAGACTACAGAAAAAAGTACCGACACTTGATTGCACTTTAAACACGAGTGCTCTAAGTACACAGGTAGCAAGTCGATAGATTTCCAAAGTTCAAATGTGTGGAAGATAAAAAATGAAAAAATGCCTGTCAAGTATCATTACACGGAAGGTGAGCAGAACCTAACGCCTGAACCATCCGTTTGTCAATCAGGAACTGAAAAAAAATGATCTACGATGATGAGTGCATGGTGTGTTGGTATTGGCAAGCACCCCTTTGCTATTTTGCGACCTTTTTGCCATTTTTCTGCATGAACAACACGATTTTTTTTGGTGACCTCGGGGGAAAGGGGAGGGTAAATCTCCCTCGCCCTCTCCCTATGCTATGGCCGTGTGTGTTCCAAACCAAAGTGCAGTGCAAAAATAGTCCACTTGCGATATTTTAGACTTGCAGTTTAAAAATAATGAACACAGGATACGGGATCATCCCTTGGCAATTAAGTGTTTTCCCCATCTCCCAAAAGAATTCGGTTCCACAAAGGATAACGTTGATTGACATTTGTTCTGAACGCATGCCGCATTAGACGGCCGTTCCTTCCGCAAACAAATGCTATCGGTTTTACCGATTGCTTGCAGCAAACATCCGTTGTTGATCCGTGGAGCAGGTGTACTACATCGTCAGAAAATTTTCCAATTAATCAGGAAGGAATGGGTTTTATCCAATCACAAGGTCTGATGCTGCAGGTATTCAAACATGTGCTGCTGGTCAAATGCTTCTCTTCCGTAGTAGATCAAAATGCACGTCGGCCTACTGAAAAAACAAATATCAGGTGTTTCAGAAGAAAAAAATATCGAATATCTGAAGTAAAAGCATTATTCATATGAGACCCATTGATCAGGCCAAGTCCATTCGTCTATTTTAACACATGGATAAAATATGTTCTAATCACACCCGCTGCACACCTCCAGCGAAATATTTTTCTCTATGTGACAGTATTTACAAGCGAATGCGAGTTAATTTAATCCCCGTCGGTGAAAAAACATCATTGATTCTGCGTTTCCATCATCTGTCATCCAGAAACTAAACCCAGCACCAACAAATGCCCTCACGGGACTTTCAATAGTTCCAGTATGAGAAATGATCGTGAACACGAGATTGACGTCGCGCGACAAATCAATAACGATCCCGCAGCTATTTCTACGAGTTTTTTTATTCGTCTTTAAATTCTCGAGTGCTTTACCGTAATCAAGTGCAAGTTCAGCGAACTGCTTGCCTCAGACGAGTTGCGACTAGGCAGTTATGGGACGCCAAGACAGCATGGGCGACCTTGAGCGGTGCCGTCATCATATCATCACGTCCAGATACATCGAGTGTCTCTCAGACTGAACCCGTAATTATGCCCTGCAGGTGGAACTGTATATTCCTAATGAATGTCAGATCTGAAACCTTGAGCACCTTCCGACCTCAAAGAGCCATCACATCAAGCTTACTCAATGCTATATGATTTTCGCTCTCCTTAGGCTAATGTGATTGGTGATGATGAGGTGCGGATTCGGCTAATGTTGCACCTGGTGTCATACACCTCAGATCAAAGACCGACTCGGTCTGTACATTATGATTCGGCGAAATAAGTACATGTACATGTACGTATGCGTTGGAATTACGGGGGGCGTGATCAAGCGCGGAACACAGCCAGAGTGAGTAGGCCTATCTTGATGTTACATATTTCTACCATCAAGAGTAAAAGGAAGGAAACAAATCATAATGGGCTGTTAGAAGTACTGCAGTGACGTTTTTCAGTTGCTGCGCGGAATGCATATTCAAGATGGTGGCTGTGGCGGCCATATTTGATATCAGAGCACAACTAAAATCAATAAGCTTGTGTTGTTACCAGGCCCAGACATCCCACACAAAAAGTCGGTGACTGGCGATGGCATTATTGAGTATGCGCGGAATACCAATTAAAGATGGACGCTGTGGCGGCCATATTGGATTCGGAGCATCCAACATGATTTGGTTTGCATTTTTACCCAACACCAACAAATTGTTGATGCACAGACGGACAATGACGGACGCCGTGCGTGACGACAACATCCCATGGCCCTATTTGGACTAAGGGGTAAAAAGCGCACAACAAAACGCGCAATACTTCAGTTGATACGAATATTGAGCGGTGAACGATTCTCCAACCCACTGCGGGAGTTCCTGCTTCGCCCCCTCAGTGATAGAATTTATGCCTCGTCCTACAAGAGTTATTGCATTTAGAAGTTAGGAAATAAATTTAATGACTAATTATTCAGTTCATAAACCACGGCTTGTGTTGGAAAACGACAGTCCCATTCTTCCCTAAGGATCGACGAGCATTGGTCCCCGTCGCGAAATTAATTCGATTGGCCAACAGGGGGCTTCTTCTTTGTACACAAATTGACACCATTTCATCAAACCCTGACAGCAGTATTGATTTCGTTTCGTTATTACCCCGAGGAATCTAATTCCAGGTTTTACATCGAATCGTTGTTAGTCGGTTTGTTTGTTATAATATAATCACTCCGGGACGATAAGTTACTGCATCACGGTTACCGCACGAGGGGGAGTCGCAATCCAAGTTCTCGGCAGTAGATTCCCGCCCAGATGTATATGTACAAGTAGTTTCCTAGATTAGTCCCATATCTCACCGATAGGATTAAATACTCAGAGATCCTAACAAGCCGAAAAGCCGGCGATTAAACATCCCGTTGATTGGTTGAAGAACCAATAATTGCTCTTTTGTTGAGTGAAAGCGACCAATCAAATACTAGTAAAAGCGTTTTTCATCGACAGCTTTTCGGCCAATCAGGGGCGATAATGGACAACACGGGCCACTACCGAACTCAGTATTTAGTCTTACCTGTGAAATCACGAACCAACGTGTACAGGCCCTATTTGGACTGAGGGGTAAAAAGCGCACAACAAAACGCGCAACACTTCAGTTGATACGAATATTGAGCAGTGAACGATTCTCCAACCCACTGCGGGAGTTCCTGCTTCGCCCCCTCAGTGATAGAATTTATGCCTCCTCCTACAAGAGTTATTGCATTTAGAAGTTAGGAAATAAATTTAATGACTAATTATTCAGTTCATAAACCACGGCTTGTGTTGGAAAACGACAGTCCCATTCTTCCCTAAGGATCGACGAGCATTGGTCCCGTCGCGAAATTAATTCGATTGGCCAACAGGGGGCTTCTTCTTTGTACACAAATTGACACCATTTCATCAAACCCTGACAGCAGTATTGATTTCGTTTCGTTATTACCCCGAGGAATCTAATTCCAGGTTTTACATCGAATCGTTGCTAGTCGGTTTGTTTGTTATAATAAAATCACTGGGGAGGTTTCGAAATCAAACGATAAACCAAAACTTTACGACAACGTTGTTTTTCATACTACACATTGACCAGATTTTGCATTGCATTTTCGGTACAAAAATAAAGTTGTCGTTAACGTTTACGTTTATCGTTTGATTTCGAAACCTCCCTACTGCATCACGGTTACCGCACGAGAGGGAGTCGCAATCCGAGTTCTCGGCAGGAGATTCCCGCCCAGATGTACAAGTAGTTTCCTAGATTAGTCCCATATCTCGCCGATAGGATTAAATACTCAGAGATCCTAACAAGCCGAAAAGCCGGCGATTAAACATCCCGTTGATTGGTTGAAGAACCAATAATTGCTCTTTTGTTGAGTGAAAGCGACCAATCAAATACTAGTAAAAGCGTTTTTCATCGACTGCTTTTCGGCCAATCAGGGGCGATAATGGACAACAGGGGCCACTACCGAACTCAGTATTTAGTCTTACCTGTGAAATCACGAACCAACGTGTACTGAGCTTGATTGGACGTAATTTGGCTAGACTGGTCCTCTGTCGTAGTTCGTACCTTTGAGGCATGGAGCGGCACGACAGGGGACCAGTCTAGTAATCTGGCTTTGTCGTTGGCCTAGTTAAAGACTCATTGGATGCTTGCTTGCTTGCTTCAAGACCGATCTATCGGGGTAATAGAGACTTCATCAATATTCCTGATTGACTCGACCAAACCAATCAAAATTGATAAGATCAGCGTTGATTTGTGTACATCGGATACTGCCTAACTTCATTGCGTTCGATGCTAAGATTCTGGCAAAGATGAGGAACAGGGAGAACGCCCAAATACCACTCATTCTATGCCACCGATTTATCAATAGTCAAAAGTCCACGAATTTATGGAATGTGCACTTCTCCTTTCCTTTTCTGCACGAACACTGGTGGACGTGAGCTATTGACGTCACTACCGGTGACTTGGAATATACATGTAGGTGGCACTGTTTTTTAGGAAGGGTGTATAGTCAGGGAGAACGGTCCACTGACCGCGTCTTTGTTCTTTGGGTGGACACGTCCACATTTTAATACCTCCACAGACAATATGAAAACGTCGCCATATACCGACCTCAGCAATGACAATAATCCCTTGGTTTCGATCCTTGCTATCAAACAAACCTACCAAATACAATGTCCTATGAAAAGAAATGAAAAAGAGAGGCTGAGATATGGTGAGTCTAGATGAAGACGCTAGCAATCCCTATTGGTGTTACAGCTGATTCAATGAAGTGGAAAGACCTTGCCGTCAGCTTGGTCATATCATATTATCAGGGAACACACATAATTTGCTTGATGAGATTCTGTCCGAGTTTCCGCAAAATAATCCTATATCGCCAATGAAAGGAAAGCTGGAACTAAGCCCGATAAGAAAGACGAAATGTTACAGAACGTACATGTACATGTATCGTCAGGGCAATCCTCGAAGGTTCCTTAAAAATGTGATTGTGTTGGTGCATTAGTCCAGCGACCGGAAACCAGGGCCGACCGCACAGAAAGTCCGATAGTGCTATCGGTGCCTATCGGCGGTTTAGTTAATGGGACAATGCATTACAGGGTGTTTAAAAAAAAAGGTAATCCAAATTTAAGGGGTTAGTACGACCAAACTACATACCTTTCCCCAAGGATCATGGTATCACCTTAAAGTAGAGATTATGAGCGTTAAAATGACACCAAGGATTCTTGTCCAGGGATATGCATGATTGAGCACCATCATCCAGAAGTTAGGGTGCAAAAATGTGGTTGGTTCACTTTCTTGTGAGACAAAATCAACAGAAATTCTCATTTAATGAAAGATATTCTTTTTTTACCAGCCATTCATCAACATGTTTCAACATTCCAGACATCTTGCAGCCGATTTCCAAATCCTCTCACTCGCCAACACCTTGAACATGCCCGCCGCCTCTCTCCAAGCAAAGTCCACATCGGCGGCGCATGTCCCCAACTTCTCTGACAGTGTCCGGATTTGTTCCCAGAATGTTGAAACATGTTGGTGAGTGTCTGCTAAATGAAAAAAATACCTTTCATTAATGAGAATTTCTGTCAAAAATTTTGTTTCACATGAAAGTGAACCAACCGCATTTTTGGACCCTAACTTCCGGATGATGGTGCTCAATCATGCATAGCCCTGGACAAGAATCCTTGGTGTCATTTTAACGCTCATAATCTCTACTTTAAGGTGATACCATGATCCTTGCGGAAAAGTATGGCCGTACTAACCCCCTAAAGTTGGATTACCTTTTTTTTGAAACACCCTGTATAACTAACTGCAGGCACCGAAAGCACTATCGGACTTTCTGTGCGGTCGGCTCAGACCTTTACTTGACTGATGCAACTCGGGCTGGAATTGACTGGTCGTAGGCCTATATTCCGTTTGGATGCGGTGAAACCCGTATTAACCATCGAAGAGCCAACTACTGACCGTTTTAGTTTTCAGTTCTTTCTGAGACACACTGTATAGGACATTCGCAGTAAGTTTTATGGCAAATCGTTCAATATTGGCTCAATAAGGCGCTGGAAACGAATGACTGCATACAGCTATGTAAACTACATTACATTGGCAATTGGTATGACAGTAATGGTCGATAGACGAACCAATAACGGACGGCAAACTCACCTAATGATTTTTCAATCACTTTCATGTCCCAGCTGCAGAACCTGGATGTAACCCCGGGATGTAACTGGGTCGGATAACAAACGTCTTGAACGTTTGTTGTGCGACAAAATGGATTCCGTTCCAATACCACTTGTGTGATTTTTTACTCCTCATGACCTCAATATTTCACATCCGCGTACTATTAGGCTATTGATCTAAAACTTGAAAATGTATGGGTAGCCCATTTTCAATGTGAGGGCTCATACATGCTTATTTCATGCCACTGTACGCCTTGCTCGAACTTGAATGTGGAACCGACTGACATGACTTGACATCTCGGCATGTCTGAGGAATGGGGACGATAGCCGACTTCTTCAATAGGTGTCACTAGTGGTTAAAGCTATTGAAATGAAACTGACCCCCCGGTTCTGATCAATTTCCCACACAAAAGGCGTCCATTGTACATGTATTAGGATCATGGGGTTTCGGTGTGCTGCCCTCTAGGCCTATCGAGCTAGGATCCCCATTTGGGTTGGACTTGATGGGCCATGTATTTCAATTAGATATCAAAGTTTGAATGGATAATCTTGGGCGATATAACGTATAGGCTCAGATTTTCATTTTCCCACAATTTATACTTACCAGCTACCCGATTCCCTCACAGAATACGAAACAAATGATCCATATTTTTTCATTCTTCACTTAACTGCTTAAGAGAAAACCTCTCGTCTTGCTTAAAATTAATAGGATGGCATGATTAAGCGATATTTTCAAAATCCTTTCTCTTTAGATGTCATTATGCGATTAAGGCAAAAATTCGATGAAATTAAAGATCTGGTGGTGATGCGAGGAAATGGGATTAAAATCAAAGATGAGGATAAATCACGTAACAACATTCAACCATTTTACACTTTAAAGGACCACCGTATGCGATCTCTAATGGGTAATTTGACTGACGACGCAGGGGAGCCACCTAGCGGCAGCAATACGAACTACAAAAATGCATTACAAAATGTAGGTAAGTAAATCGGGTAAATTCGCCGATAACTTAGTTAGTCCCTGGGTTGTAGAGTGGCGCGGTGGTGCCGGTTGTCGAGAAAAAGTGGCAATACCGTGGTCCTTTAATTTTTGCATTTGCATCAACTCTAATTAGCAAACTGAAAGTTAAGTGCATGAATTACTGCATCAATACAATTTTTGATTTGTTCTGGATACGCAGCATCTACGGTGGTACGTTTAGAAAGTTCACCCAGCGTCATACTTTTAAAAAATTCAAAAATTACGGTAATTGGCAAAAAAATCGATGATTTAAAAGACATAAAACAGTTAGATCGTTCGAGTTCAGTATTTGTTATTTAAGAAAACATTATCCTCGAAATCTTCTTCCAGCCATACTACAAAGAACTGTTTAACGAACAGTTTTAGTCACCGAGATTTAAACTCTTTGCGTGCAACAATATCATCGTAAGACTCCAAGGCATGCTTCAGTGAAAAACAATTTCTCTTTCTGTTTGATGTCCAATTACTTTTCCATTAGCCAGACATTTTGACATTAATGGAACAAACAAACCCTGCTAATACATTAAATGAAGAGCGGAGTGCAATCAAAACACTGTATCACGATGTGCAGTGAAAGGGAAAACATTCGACTGCCTCTCTATAAAAAAAAAGATGATAAAATTGGTTTTTGAATGTAAACCTACTGTACGTTCCAAAGCGTTTGTACGCAGGTTTTTGACCTCTGGCTCCGTTATTACTCAACCAATTTCATTGTGGCTGCTTCACAAAATTCCATCACATTCATCGGTAGCCTCGGTATCTTTTTTTCTGTAGCAATATTTGTTTAAACCTGCTTGGAGTCTTGGCATCTCTATGAAAAAATCAGTTTCATATGCTGAAAACCGCATCATATTTCCTCAATATATAATGAAGTAATGGAAGATTATCGGTGGTAATAAACTTCTGTCAATGACTGTCCATCCCACTGATAAAGCCTCTTTCGCGTGTCTTCCATAGAAAAATAGTGCAAGGGGAAATGTATACCACACTACTCATTACAGAAATGGAAATGGTTCATACAGAAAAATGAAAAAAAAATACTCCGCTATTCGTGATTTCTCATTTTCCAAACATTTATGTGACTTCATTTTCATCACCAGCTTCATCTGTCGCGTGTGATAATTCGTAAAAAAATATAGATCTATTCCTTTGCTATAAAATAGATATTCATAATGGAAATGGAATGGATATTCAAAAACTGTTCTCTATTTCCGAGCAGAAACCTTTGTTTCTGGTGTGCCAAGTTCATACTGTTATTAACTCTTCATGTTTGCACAGGCTTTTGTGGATGATCACGCTGAGGAATTAATGATGGCCCGGTATGTGAATTGCAATTATCAATACGGCTTGATTAATTTCTACTGAATACATGAGATATACGGAGGATAATTTCCCATTATACCAGATGTTTTGTTTTCAATAATAGCAACACAGACAGCCGCGTAACAGACAGTAACTCTGGTGGAAAATGCTACATGTAGTATACATGTAGAAGCCTCATATCAGGACTGTAGGCCTGACTTCTGGATGGTGAGACGTACATTTTGTTATGCATTTTTGTAGTTTGTATTACTGCCGCTAGGTGGCTCCCTCTACGTCGGCAGTCAAATAACGCATTTGAGACCCAATACCGTGCTCCTAGACCCCATTGCCCTCCCAATAGGAGGTGTCAATGAGTTGACCAATAGGTGTCACTACGGCCCAATTCAATGCATATAGCGGACCATAGTCGTGGATGACATCATTGATCGACCGCAAAGGTAATTATTGCAGGCGACGTAGTAGTCGCATCGGTAGTCGCCCCCATTTTAGTCGCCAGTCTGCGGAGCCCTTAAGGTAAACTAAAAGGATTCCAGGCAACTCTTTCGTTGATTTCTCTTCTTTTTCTGTTCATTTTCCATTGGGGAGGTGATAATCTGATTCACAGGACACTTAGTGTATATCCTGATCTAGTCAATACACCAGCGGATGGTGGCATAGTCACGTCACGGTTTCCTACTTCATTATAGGCACAGGCTGAAGCCATTCAACGACATGTGTCTCAATATGCACCGTCAATTCACGTAAAGCATTTTTACGGCCTCATCCGTCTCCATCGGTAATCCAGTACAGTGCCTTAGTACTTCATCAAAGCGAACCGAGATGGATGGCAATGAGCCGTCTTAGCTGATTGCTTCATCCATCTAAGTTATCTGCTGCCACGTTTCCACGTCAGCACCAATTGGAAAAACGATTTTTTTATTTTGTTTTATTTTATTTTTAATTTAATTTATTTTATTTTATATTTTTCAATATATATGTTTCCACGTCACAGCAAATGGAAAAAATATTTGATTTTATTATTTTATTTTTTATTTTATATTTGTTTTTCCGCCCTTTTTCCGAAAACTTGCCAAAATCGAAAAAAACAACCTTTTTTGTATTTTCATTTCTTCTTCTAAAATTTTTGATTGGAAACGTGGTAGAAATATTGTCTGTTTGGTGCATAATAAACATGAAAATGGTATTCACACCATTTTTCTGAAATATAATAATTTTTTCATCCTTCAGCTCGGAATCCCGCAGAGGAATTTTGAGGAAATTGAAAATTGGAGATCAATAGATATCTATCTTTACTTTTTTCCGTGTCCTCTTCAAATATTTCTGATTAAGCTAGCTCGAGGACGAACTAAAAAACTCTAGCCACGGATCGAAATCACTCGAGACGCGCACATCACAACTGGCGTCATCAACAATGATCAAGTTGGTTACAAACGTTTGGGATGGCAATCAGTCAAAAGTACATTGGACTTGTTTCAATTTTCTTCCTGGTTGCAGACGTCATTACTGTAATCAGCGCTGTGGCTCACTTGTTATGTATGACGACTGATGAAACCGTAACAATCACTCGCCAGATCAGCCTAATTCCAGTAAGTATTGAAGTGCGGTAGCTTTTCAAGTGGTAAGTACATATAAATGTAAGAGAAAGAGGAGTAATAACGGCCTAACGAACTTATTGTGTAACATTAACTTTCGTGTTCAACTTTGTTTGTACATAACAGGGAGGTTTAAAAATTAAACGGTAAACGTAAACTTTACGACAACGTTATTTTTCATACTACACATCAACCAGATTTTATATTGCATTTTCGGTACAAAAATAACGCTGTGGTTAACGCCACATTTATCGTTTGATTTCTAAACCTCACTAATGTCTAATGGTAACCCGGACTTTTCAAACTATCTTGGTCAGTATTGTAAATAGTGCGGACTATTGTCAAGCTTATTTATGCCGTTAACTTTATCTTGGCGTTTTTTAAAGATACAAATGGTTTTGTCAATAGCAGATGACGCCAAATTAACGCCAAGTCTATATCTTTGACCTGCCTTGTTTCCCTGCGTTGGTCAGCCAGGTGCAGAAAATGGCGGATTGTAGATCAAGCACGAATCTGAGGAATCCCTAAGAAAGATATAAGAAGGAACGCGCGGAATGCTATTATCGGATAAATAGCATTCTGTTCAACAGAATATTTGACTCAAGAGGTGAGAACCAGTGAACTTTTCGATGTACATTTTGTATATTTGTGCTGTTTAACATCTTATCTATAATGCCTGGCCCCTTGTATCTCAATTTTCTATACATAACGTGATACTATTTATGTTCGTTGTAGATCAAAGATGGCAGGTGCTTTGATTCTGACGTTATAATGTACAGGAATATCCGATCATGATGTGAGGCGGAAGAACCCCATCACGCTGTTCAGATTTATTGAGTTAATATCGACATATACCAAGCCCAATCTTGCCATAAACAGGGACAAGATGAATGACTGTCTGGTGTCGCACCTATTTCGTCCTCCCCGACTGCTCAGAGCATAATTAAAATCCTGGGCTTTCTGTATACGAATGACCTATCACCTTCCCTCCATATCCAGAACCATGATGAAGAAGAAAAAAGCTCCATTTGACGTCATAAAGGGAATTCAAGCATAACCCGATACACATGGAACATTCTAATATCCCTGGCTCTTTGAAAGGGCAAGTAAAAGACCCCATCCAAGTGAGGAACATGTGTAGCTTCAGGTGGCCTCTTCCGTACATCAGGGCCAATAATACTATGGTTTCGGCCCTGACGGAAAAATAATACAGATAAATACAAATACAATGGAACATCCCTACGTATAGTCTTGGAGGAATTAGAGACAACGCTTCCACCTTCCCAGATTTGTCCAAAAACGTGCCATACCTTTACTAAACGAGAATTGAGAGAGCATAGAAAGTTCAAAGAATTCTCCAGCGATAGTACGTAAAATCAAAAATTGATCCGTTTTCTTCCAAACGAACGCTCGATTAAAATACCTCTTCCCTGGGAGGAAGCGAACTCGTCGAGATAACGAGCCAGGAACTGGTGTAACTTAGCACCTCTCACAATCCTTCCGCATGTTTGTCGACGAAAACAGCCGTTTGAACGTGTGGGTGAGGAAAACTGAACGTTCTGCAGTAGTTTCTTCGCACCATTGGCGATAAAGAAGATTCCACGACAAATCGTAAGCAGCGATTCAGCTCGATTTGGCTGACAGTGAAACAAAAACTCAAGCGATATACGCTGTACAAGCGCTTTGAACAACCACACAGTCATCCCTTAGGCATAGCCATTTTTAAAAGACAAGACTGACTAGCTAACGAAAAAATAGCCATTCTACATGTAACATGGCAACAGAGAGAATGATGAGCCATTTATTCAGTCATTATATCGCAAATTCCAACTCGACTATTAGTCATGATCAAGACCAACAGCCTATTCTTAATTGCATTCACCTACTTGATTAGTTTGAGAAATTGTGATGGAAGTACACTCAATAGAATCGTGCAGTAAGGGGATTAAGATAAAACCTTTTCGTTGATGTTCTACCAAACGTTTCCTCCCAATCACATGGGACTCGTCAAGAACGAGGAAGCTGCTTATTGCAATCGCGTGACGTTCATTGGAATCACATCAAATCGTCCAACGCGTACGCAACAATACTGAATAGGCTGCGATTATTTTAGAGGATTAGGGTCGGACACCCATTATCTGGGCTTCAATGCTGTTTTAAGAAACAGCCCTGCCCACAACATTTAACAACAACACCCTATAATGACTTCACAAAGGGTTCGCGACCGTGAATCCATTGTTCACACCTGCGTGTCCTAGGCCTACCTTTGTGTATCGTAGTGTGGTATCGGTATGTGTTGACTGGCAACATTTTTTCCAACATACAGAGTCGCACATGGACAAAACTGTTGTCAAGGTTGTTGAAATAAATGTAGTTAAAATGTTGATGTTTTGTTGACCAGTGTATTCAGGATCAAAAGACCGGTTGCTCATACCGGTATGTTGTACAAAAGTTCGGAAAATGTTGCCAGGGTACACGCTGCTTACGCCGACAGGTTCACATTCGGTAGCCATTTTGCCATCTCACCAGCGTCATCGATGAAGAACTTCAGCGAAGCAGGGAAGGGGAGCAATGCGTTCTGATGATGCCGTCGAGGGGGATTAGGACTAGCAACTCCCGACACTGATCCTAATTGGTAATCATCATTAAGCTTCTGCTCTTGATGAGTCATCAACAGGCTGACTTCTGGATTAGGTGAGACAAGGACGTGCACCAGGGGACAAGATCCATGGATAAGAGTTACACTCGTCAGGTGTTCTGCTTCCGTTGACCGAGATCCGCGAGAACCAACCGGGAATCGAGCTGGACAAGACTGGATTTGATGCCCTCTAAGACGGTTGATGGAAACCCAAGAACCAAATTTCGCTTCAGACATATTAAAGAAAGAGCCTTCCCGGACGTAAACGTTGTTGCTGAGAGGATGAAGAGTGGTTTTCCAATTTGCAACTATCCAGCTAACAAAGGACAAGTTTCTAAGTTGGAAGACATAGGTTCCTACCGGATTCGAACCCACAGACCCTCCCATTAAGTATCAATCGGCAGCGCTCAAACGAATGTAGAAAAAGCACCGTCAAGCGAGGGCACGCCCTCGCTCCCAGCCCTCGAATTGGTGCTTTACCTCATCACCAATCACTGGTCGCTTCATCAGCCCGGGGCTGCGACGACAACTTCTAAGCTAAGTGCTTCTGGGTCAAGAGCTCAAAGGAAACAAGAGTGTGGCGCAAAGATGGGCACCGAGAGTGTCTTGCCCGCGGGGTGTGAAACCTTAAGAGATAATCACCAGTAGGATGCTCAGACATGTCAGATGACAGAAAACGAGATACCGGTGCTGTAAAGGTAGGCGAAAGAAGTATCAAGTGAGCGCGGATGTCTGTCGTCTGTTCCACCTGAGGTACACATCTGTTAGTAGTGTAGGCCTACATACAACATACATGCGTCTGTACAGGTTCTGGGTGGAACCGACTGTTGAGACATCGATCATCACCCGAGCAGAACGGCCGGCTGGGTTGCATCGAAGGTGTAGTGTTTCATATCCTGCTAAGGAAGGCAGTCACTGGTTCGTATCCTGAAAATCAAGCGTTAATATAATACTAGCGGATCCGTTTCTCGACTGCAGTCAACTTTTACCTTCATGTCGTCAAAGACTTTGTATATAAAGGCGCACTAGTGACGCCTATTGGTCATCGTCTGAGAATCGCGTGAACGGAGCAGTTTCGCAGAGCGGAATGCGCTGATCGAGTCGAAACTGTCGTGGGAGTTTGTGACCGCGCTTATAAGTGGAAACCTGATTGCCTGAGGTGCTGCTAGCCATCCGTAGTGGCTGTGGAAAGCCGAGGCAGCGAACTGAACCGGAATTCAGCATCCACAACATTCGAAAATGCAAGAAACCGGTAATAGAAGAAACTCGACTTGGGATGCGCCGTTGTTTCAGTCTACCTTTAACTTCCTTGGTAAGATTCACTGAGACGCTCACCTTCCGGCAATACTGTATCCTATGAATAATTAACGCTGACATCAATGTACCGTACATGTATTCGCTTACATGAAAAGAACTACCGATACGTATCCTCGACAAGACATGCGAGACGTTAAGACGGGGATATGTTATTTTTGTACTGTCTAGCTCGTTTGGAACGGTATCTCTGTGTTCTCTGGCACTTGGGGATCAAATATGGCTTATTGGAAATAGTGCAAAGACTGTAAATTAGTCGGATTGCGATAGACAAAGTTGACATGCGAGACATGAAACCGAGTCATCAGTTTATACCTTTGTTGCTCGTTAAGTTTGGTACTACCGGTAAATTAAGAGCGATAGTTGGGTACAGACGAAATGGATATTGCACCGAACGGTCTCCTTCGATTCTAACGGCACCCAATTACCGGTAGTCTCAGACAAAGTCGCCTTTCTGTAGCTTTGATGTTGGCTTATTATTCTAAGTCTCGTTTCGAGCAAAGTTTTGAAGCGTACCTGCCTCGCCTAAAAGGGCCACGATATTACCACTTTTTGTCGACAGCCGGCGCCACCGGCGGTTATTGCACCATTCTCCAACATGTCCATGACTGGGTAAGACAACCAAATAACGAATCCCCTGACTATGTAATGAGGAGACGTAGAGACCATGTTCATATCGAGAACAACCCAATAAAGGAGAAGGTGTCTGTCTGATATTGCTCATGGTGACGCTGTTAGGAGTTCGAAATCACTTCCCCGTGATCCCAGATACATGCACTCTGCGTATTTATCATCCACCGATCATGTCGTGAACATGACCAATCGTTTCGTACGGGATTCCCTCCGCCCTGTGGCTGTTTGTCATGATAAACTGCGGCCCTGATTTCCTCAAACGAGCTGTTAGGGATGTTGATTGGAGTCGCCAGACCGTGAAGCACCGAAAACGTGATCGCTGAGCAACACTGGAAAATTGAATCTTGGTTGGCGTCACGTTTCGATATTTTCTGCATCGGGTTCGATGTAAAAGTATTTCTCGGCTCATTTATCTGACTAACCACTGAAACAAAGACATCCGTCATTTAATAAGCCATGCGTATGGGCAGTTATAACCGCAACTAAAGACGTTACAAAGTAAAGACGTTGTTCACGTTGTAATGTGATCTGGACGACGATAGGTGACGCTGCAGTCGCTCGGACGATCTAAAGTCGCAGCTTAGAAAGGCATAAGGTGGCGCTGCGGTCGTTGTGACGCCCTCGAATCGTTACAGACAAAAACTCTTCCAATTTTTACAACGTCTATATAGATATAATTCAGTATATCAGCTACGACTTCAGATGAATCCTGACGACTGCAGCGCCGCCCAACGTCGTTCGAAGCTACGACTCGAGGTCACCCGCAACGACTTGTAATTGGTGGTCTTGGTTGGCGCCACTCTTGCGGTCCCTGCTTCAGGCAAGGGGAAATTTTGTATCTGCACCAGAAATTCTTTGTGGTCATTCACTCACCAGACGTAGCACAAATAGGTCCGTGACCAGACACATTCAGACGACACGGAACACATTAATCTGTAACGCTACCGTCTTCATATTTCACGACCATCTAAGACATCAAAAATAGCCAAATCAATCCTCTGGGATATGGATATCGGCTCATATTCAGTCGATATACCCATAAGCCTGAGTGGCATTATGACAAAATGTCCGGCAGCTAGATTAAGTTCTCATTGGTTCACTGTCAATCACCTTCACCAGAAAATCAAAACCTTCGGCTTAAGTTCACGGCTGCACTGGAAATCGTCATATGTTCATTTACTTTACCCAACGGTTATTGGCAGCTGCAGATTACGGTCCGATTACTGAATTGACCTATGGCGGCTCAGGACATTTGAGTGCGAGACTGCCTGGAGTTGCTTGCATTTCATTGGTCAGCGGAGCTTTGGCGCAGTGTATTTGGCACAGTCGATAGATCGCAGACTGTGCGCATCTCATCGTGGCACAGAAAATTTACCATTTTTCAGCACCTTTCTAGATTACATGATTCGAAAGGGCCAAGGTCGCGAAAGGGCTATATGCCGCGTTATTTTGTGCGAGGATGGCGCACGGGCGTTAGGCATTATATAGGGTGAGGACTTCCGAAACGGCGCTGCTCACCCGCGCAGCGAGATTCTGGTTTCCACCAACTCGGCGATAGCAAAATAGGGAGATTTCGCAAGCGCCCGGTTAGGCCCTACGACGACGTTTATCTATTGTGTGGGTATACCCAAACAATAGATAAACGTCGTCGTATGGCCTAACCGGGCGCTTGCGAAACCTCGCTATTAACGCTGGGCCAAATACAACTGAGCTCTATTCGTCTGTGTGCGCCAAGCTGGGAGCGAAATAGGGCGGAGCGCTTCAATATATCATGAACAAGACTGTGTTCGGTGTCTAAATGATTATACGGGTCGTGAAAAACGGCCGCTGTGAGTAATGGCCTGCATGCCGCTGTGAATCGCAACAGCCTGATTGCTTCCGGGATGACCCAAACCTCGCTACTGACTCTGAATGATCACGAGGGCCCTCGGGACATTTAGCAATCTCAACTGTGATTAATTTGGTTATCCTGTGATAGACGATCGACCACATGAACAGTTGTATATGTATATACACGTTCCTTGCGAGAAAGGAAGTATCCTTTCGATTTCTTGATCAACATGACCGACTCCTCCAGCCATAAATAATAGGGAACCCCGATCACGCAGACCACGCGAGAATATACGCGTGGTTTTGAACTGATAGTACACCAATGCCACCTATTATTCATGACGATTCAAGGTGTGATTGGCCGTGCTTGGTGAACCGCATCTCTCGAACAATGGGCCTAGGTCAACGCTAGGTGTCTCGTCTGCTCTATCAGTAGTCATCACGTGACCAATTGGCGCTCCCCATTGGCAATGTTAACTTCGGAACTGCGAATGTCTTGCATACATATAAAGCGAACCAGCCATTCTGTCGTTCTATGTGGAAAAGCAGGGTCGGATCCAGTGGGGGCGTACTCCCCCTATTTTGGGCAGAGCAATGATTTTTTTTCGCAAGAAAAATGTTATCACATAAAAACTCGAGTATTTTGCTCTCAGATGCCAGGAAAATGCACCTAAAAGCACTTATATAATAAATTGTCAATTTTTTCTGAGGGAGGGCCCCAGACCGCCCATTTGGGCTTTGCGCTTTCGCTGCTAACAACCTCTGTCGAGCTACGCCCCCCTTTCTGTCAACCCCGGATCTGACCCAATGTCGTTTTCAGTGCAGGAGGTCGATGAAGCCATTTTAAAACAGAACCATTAGGCCAGACCGCGACTTTGAACTTGCGAAATCTTTGAGCTTTGCCGTTTTCACGCCAAACCTCTTCCAATGTTTGCAGCATTCGTGGTGCTGTTTAAAAACAGACCTTCTCATTTGATTTCCCGCTGTGATGAAAGTCGTCATGGATGGTAAAATCTCATCTAATTTCTGTAAGCTTAACGTGGATTTTTTTCTTGACTTTCAGCATAGATTTCCAATTCTTCGCAGGCTACAATCACGGAAGAAAAATCTTCCCAGTGAAAGTGATCACCCAGAGATTTCCTGGATCGCGATTAGAATAAATCAATATCAATTTGAATTACATTCCCGTCCCCCTATAGGGAAGCGGACATAAAAAGAGCTTATTCCTCATTCCAAGTAACCAGACGAAAGTCTCGTAAATCTCCGAAATGGCTAATACATGTAATAATGCTAACCACAATTCTGATATCGGTTGGGAAACTTTGACATATGAGAAATGACCTCGGATTCTCTCCAACCGATCGCTTCTCACTTCTTCTCCTCGAGCAAGATTAACTAGCTCTACAAGTAAACATCGCGTTGGCAGTTAATTAACTCACTTTTTTGCAATTCCTCGTATCTGAATTATACCGTACCATCAGGCGGTATCAACGGAGAGGCACAGTGGTAGAAAACATTGTTTCCTTATCTGGAGGAACACATGCCAGCCGTTGTTTGGGGCCCGGGAAATTTGGAAAAGTGTTCAGAAAATTAATTTTCACGGAAGTAGCTGGCGCCTTCTGTTGGCGTCTTAAGATTTTTCGAATCGCTGACTTATTATACCGTAGCCTTCCATCAGACGGCATCAAACCAAAGGAACAGAGGTAGAAAACATTGTTTGCTTCTCTTGATCAACATTTGCCAGTCGTTGTTTTGGTACTGCCACCAAAAGGCGGCGCTGATGACGTCCGAGCAATCAAAACCCACTGCGACGCAGCCGTATGGTTGACCGGGATGGTTGATTAGCGCTGAAACACCTTGAGCATGCTGAAGCGGGTGATCCACTGTCGCGATTTTGGCTTGAGACGCGGTTGCGTTCCCTTGCGGTTACCTTATAAGGACTTCCGATTGCCATATAAGGCGATCGCAAGGGGCCGGAACCCCGTCTCAAGCCCACATCGCGACAATGGATTCGCCGCTGAGACGTAGGTCGCAACTCCAAGGTCGCAGTGATCATCCGTCGCTATGACCTCACAGTGGTCCTAAAAGCGGATCACTGATTGGCTAGCTTACGCGCTAGTGACACCTTTTGGTCATCTTCTGATAATCGCGTGATCCGAAGCAGTTTCGGAGCGCAAGTAATACATGTATGAGGAGTGGTTCGAAAATGCGGTAGGAGTTTATTGTTTGGAAACTATACACCAGATTATATTGATTATGTCACTGAAAATTAGCTACCAATTCTAGGCTTGGCATTTCTATCAAGACACACATTTGGTAGATCAATGACTGGAGGACAATGAAAACTCGATAATTGCAACAACTGCTGTCATTCCAGAATAATGGACACTGGCCAATGGATCAGCACAGCAGGGACCATATTCATGATGCTTTCAAAACTTTGCAATATGTACGCAAATGTATTGTTTTGCTACCCTGTTGTTCAGTGACTGCCTTACAATCTGGGCCACCGTCGCAAAGTTGCGAGCGCTTGTGAATATTGTCCCAGAATCGATAAGTAAAAGTTCGAGTACGTACTTAATAACAACATGTAAACCCGAGACAATGTATGTCAATACACAGATGGCGTCAACCAAGCTGTTATATCAGTTATACATGGTGTGTTTTGTTAATTAAAATCAGGATGTGATGCAGTGATCATGAATGGCTTCCTATTTAAAGCAAGGGAGATTTACTCGTCGACTAAGTTTGACGTGTTGGGTTGACAAGTGAGATTTTTTTTCATACCATTCTGTCGCTGAGCGCTAAAACATCCGCGAATCAATAAAGTTGCAGTTCATAGGTTTCGATGACGGAAATTAGAACGCTTACAAGTCATGTTGTAGCAACACAAAAACATGTTGTCCGTAAAAAGTTATTAATGGTGCAAAAAACGTAGGTCCGTACAACCAAAAACGCGCGTTGAACGCTGCGGAAAACGTCGCAGTTTCCGCCCACATTCAGTGGTCACCTGAGCATGCGCAGCGACAGAAACCGCCGCGCCAAGCGCACTGAATGTTATTTCGGGCGGCGAGCGCGCGTCATTTTTGCCGCGCGTG
>NMRB01000070.1:166464-182505 GCA_002633025.1 Notospermus geniculatus
TCAATAGACTCTATCACTCCAATAGAGCGCAGCACCTGACGGGTCGCTAGCTAGGCCTACAACGTCACGACGTCCCGTCCCCCATTCTGAACGCGGTGACGTCACTCGAAAAACCTCCACTTGTTTCAGCGATCATGACGTCGTCTCACGTCAAGATGTCATGGAATGAGTACGGGACGTCGTGACGCTGTAGTACCCGTCAGGTGCTGCGCTCTTTTGGAGTGATATAGTCTATTGTCTACTTGACTCAAATTGGTATCCATAGCACTTGACATGTTTCCACTAGGCATGCTAGGTGGGCAATAGCTATGTCATGTATGTAGACTGTGCAGGATATCAAGATGCCTGACCCTGTTAGTCCACCACCTCCTATATTCTGAAATAATGGTTCTTTTCAGAAATAACATCAAATCCACCCTGCTTCATGTTGAGGATAACTGAACTGGAGAAAGAACTGACAGGTACGGTAACCATGGAGACCAACCATACAAATGCATTTTGGGGTACTTGACTTCATATTGACCTTAATTATTGTAATTGACTTGTATTTTTCAAGATTTGGCAATCTTGTGATTTCACTATACAGGTCCGGTATTCCTGAGGCTCACCTACCCTCTAGAGTACCCCAGTGTTGTCCCAAAGATTGAAGTCCCAAATGGTTCAGATGTTCTCAGTTTAGCTGAACATGCAGGTTTATTGGATGATCTTCATCAAGTGGTGAGTAACATGAAATAGTTTGCATAGATATCACATGTAACATTAATTACTGGTTGCAGAAACTAGGTCTGCTGCTTAAATGATGATCAAATTTTCTGATTTTAGGCAAGTGAAAATGTTGGCATGGCAATGGTGTTCACATTGGTCGAAGCAGCCAAGGACTGGATTAATGAAAATGTCTCGGAGAGACAGCAGCAGCAGGAGAGTGATGGAGACAACAAGGTAATTGTAACAGCTCAAGTGGTATTAAAAGGGACTATGAATCATGGTGCAAATCTTTTTGTTAGGCTGTTTATTACCAGTTGGTGCTCAATTTCGTGGAAACCTTTGCCTATGTACGAGTAAGACTGCTGCAATGCCGGGCTGCAATGTAATTCCTTGCCGTCACAGTCAGTGTGGTCTGTTGTTAGGCAGTGATCAGAATTCAATGGTAAGTTGCTTGATGCCAAATAAATATGATTTGACAATGCCAATTTCCTTTCTCATACCCAGGTTGAAGAAGACAACATTGACTTCCTGAGTTCGGGTATCAAGTTTACTGAAGGAAAGACCAGGGGTGGGAGATGGGAATTTGTCATTGGTTTAGTTGTAAGTGAACAAGAATCACCGTATTTTCACCAGGCAGAAACTAAAGGTTGGAATAACAATAATAATAATAATAATAATAATAATTGTTATTATAATAATAATAATAATAATTATTATTATTATTATTATTATTATTATTATTATTATTATTGGAATAACAAGTGTGTCCGTGCATTGTGAGAGACCCCTCTGCAAAAATCGCGCAGTATGAGAATCTATATTTTCATTCTTCAGGGAAAACCTTCCGCAGGAAAATCCACATTTTTCAATGCAGCAACAACTTTTGACCTTGCAAAGACCGGAGCCCATCCATTCACAACAATTGAACCTAATATTGGAAAGGCATTCTACTCAATCCCCTGCCCTTGTGATAAGCTGGATAAAAGATGTGATGCTGGTAAGTAGATTGGTATTAGAAAAGTTTCAAAGTACGGTACCTCGTCTTTACCTGTTGCTTTCTGAGAAGTAACATTCATAAAGACAATATTTGAGTCGAAGACAACATCTCCTTGGTGTGATCAAAATGTATTACCAAGGACATATTGCTTGCTTCCCATAACATCCATCGATTCCTGTCCTTGAAATCTTCCAGCCCATGGTCATAACTTCAAGGGTGATCGTTACATGCCAGTGTTGCTGAAAGATGTGGCTGGGCTGGTTCCAGGGGCTTCCGATGGCAAGGGGAGGGGCAACAGGTATGTTTAATTACACAGTCCAGGACTGACTATGATCGTAAAGGAATCAAACCATTCCTTTATGCTATGATTATGTTTCTTGTTAAGGGTATCTTGTCCAGATGAAATTCACGCTGCATACCGAAACTGTTCACCTGGTCAGTCTTTGTTTTGTGCCAGTCTCCCATTATTGTAAATTAGCATTATGTCAGTGAATGTCACCAGAAATACATTCTCTACAAATGCCAAGTTTGTAACATCTGGCACTGAACCTACCGTACTAACTCAAGTCTTTTCTAATTCACCGCTATTTTGTTTTCCAGGTTTTTAAATGATCTTCTTGATGCAGATGTCCTTATGCATATCATCGATATATCTGGTCGTACCAATGAAAAAGGAGAGGAAACAATTGATTATAATCCTTCTCTGGACGTCCAGTGGCTCAACAATGAAATATAGTAAGTTTGAAACAAATCATGGATGTGCGAATAGATGCAACCCTGCACTGTTTTGTAAAATGGTGCATTGCATCACTCCAAAACACTCCAAAGCCACGGCTTGGCCCGCTTTCCTCGACTTGACCCAAATTGTTTGGCTAGGTTGATTTTGCATACTAACCTGATGCGTCTTCTTCATTCCAGCCGTTGGATCTATGACAATATCATGGACAAATGGGACGCCATCAAGAAAAAGCCAGCCAAGTTGATCGATATGTTTACTGGATATCACGCCACTAAAGCTATGATTCACACGGCCCTGCGGAATGCTGGTGTCAATGAAAAGTAAGTAGCAGGGGAAAGGTACACTCACAGCAATTTTATCTCAGTAGCTTCCTCAGTTGAACATGTAACTTGAAAGGCTGGTGTGAAGCTGTATGACCAATTAAACCTGTATGACCATTGTTGCTTTGCATATACCCGGTAATGTCCATTTTGATGTCCTTGGGAACATATTCTAAATGTTAGTTCCCTGGTATTGAGAGTATAGTATTTACATGTTGCTATTCTCCTACGTAGGGAATTGGCCAAACTTTCACAGTGGAATGACGATGTCCTCTCAAAAGTTGTGACAGAATTTTTGAGATTGCGCTTCCCAATGCTTCTTGTCTTGAATAAAGCGGATGCTGACACAGCTGATGAGAACATACTCAGGTGAGTAAATGCTGAATCTTATTTGCACAGTGGGTGGAGAATGTAGTCCCTGGAAATGGTGAGGAAGTTGGAGTGGAACAGCCCACAGCCGTCTTTTCATTGTGGTAGCAGGTGAGAGACGGTGGAAACGGGTGAGGGCATTTTCACCCAGAACTTGCAGAAAAATGAACTTTTAGCTCGGAATTTGGTTGAGAAGCAGAGTGTGATGCAATGACTGTCTCCCCGCATGAAGTCCTTTGCATCTGCTTAGGGAAAATCGTGAGTGATGTCACTATCTTTTTCAGGTTACAAGAGAGATACCCCTCGATTCCATCCATACCTGTCAGTGCCATCACTGAGTGTCACCTGCAGCAGCTGCATCAGTCTGGTGTCATACATTATGACTTCGGAGCGTCTGGATACAGTGTTCGAGGCCAGCTGTCTCAGGAAGATGAATACAATCTCAATCACGTCTGCAGCAAGGTATTCAGAAGGTAGGATTGTTCAGAACATTTGATTTTCTTCATATCTCTCATACCATATGTTTATCTGTTGTGATCGGGAGTCATTATGACCATCTGTGACAGTCCACATTCAACCACATCCCTGCAATCCAGTCAACCATTCATACTTTATTCATACTTTGCTCCTCACAAGTTCCAATATCTCCCCCAAGCCAAAACACCTGTGACAGGAACTGTCCTTTTATCAAATAATGGATGTCATCAATGGAAAATCTCTTTGCAGATACAATTCAACTAACGTTCATGCTGCACTTTGCCAAGCAGTTAGTTTAAAATCACCAGTGCATGCCTTCCCGGTGGCCGACCTTGACACGCTGAAGTCAATCCGTAAAGATCGAGAAGATCCTGGCATTTTGCACGATTGTATTCCACTGAGGCCAGGCACAACAGTGGAAGGACTCTTCGAGGTGATGATACACTTCCCCATTCAGTTGCTAGCTGGTGATTTTGTACGTTCAGAGGTAAGTGATGGTGAATGCTAAGTATTCCTTTATCAAGGCATTCAGAGATTAGCCTTCCACTGTTCGAAACTAATGGTGTTACCTTGACTTCCTGGGAAATTCTCTAAGTTGAGAGGGACCCTTTTGAAAAGTTGCAATCCTAGTAGGAAGTGACCTCTGAAAGGGATTTTCAGTTGACCCTGCTGTCCTGTTGAGTACTGCTAAATCAGCCCCATACATGTATACCGTACTGTCTACATTTCAGACTCTAGATGAAAATGGAAAGAAAAGACAAGTACCAAAGCAGGATGAAATTAGCCCCATGAACAATTTGATAAAGATAATGAGCACAAGGAAGAGGTAACACTGTCCAGAGGTAATAGTTGAGCTACAAATTCATGATTACGTGTATGTTATACCTCAAATTGTATTAACTTCTTGCATGTTACACAACATGTACTTCTTGGCTGCGGTTTGTACTGTACCCCCAGTCAATGCCAGTTATGGCACGGCCAACCCACGCCAGTCATGGAGGATTTTGTTTGTGGTCAGTGTGTTGGCCTCCAAGCTGGAGAACTCCTAGTCTTCTTGGTGCTGAATAAAGGATATTTATTTATGAAGAAAATTTGAGATTCTTGTTCCTTTCTCTTGACTGCTTTGTAAAGTTGTGAACATTAAGTGAGAATAACGCATCATAACTTGAAGCAGTTTATTTCTCTACAAAAGGACATCATACAATTTTAATTAAAATCCTAATGCCAGTCTAAAAATCACATTCCTTTCATGTTGACATATCAATGCCTATGGTCACTTCCGACTCGCTGATTTAAGCAAGGGTTGGAGTGATCAGAACTCTGGTCTGGGCAACAGGATTCCTTTAGCCATAGAAAATGTTCTGACACTGCTCTGTAGCATATTGTTGAGACACACTGCTTAAAGCACCATGATTAACAAATCATAATTTACATGAATAATCTCACCATAAAGCGCCTGCCTCCCACATTTATTGTTGCATATTGAGAAGGTGCAACATCTACATCCCACATTACTGGTAAATAGGGTGCCTTAAGAATAAGCAGTTGCTTATTCTGCCAAAGGGTCATATGAATAGACTAGTAAATGCTTTTACTTGAATTTTGCAACACAAATGCACTAGGCAATGCTGTACAAATTTGAAGTAAAAGCATTTGCTAGTCTATTCATACGACCCAATGTGGTGGTTCACAACATTCGTGAGTATGGTACTATGACTACCCGGTAATCATCTTTGCAAAAATTAAAGTAGCAACTGAAATTGTTTGCTTGGCTACAAAGGCTACGCCATACGTTGCATAGACAGTGTTAGGTATCGGCTCTGATCGGCAAATCGTGAGGGCTGCTTCCGTCGTTTCAAAGCTGCCCGTCCCATGTAATAGATAATAGCCAATAGACTGAGTACCAACATCAGTAGACTCCACATCACAGCTTGGTAGACGTCAAATTCAAATTTAAGCGGGTCCTGAGGTAAATCTGGAATAGAGAAGACGGAAGGTGCTGTGAGTTAGCTCTAAATGGGCAATGGGGTCTGGGGGTTCTCCCCAGGAAAATTTGACAACTTCTAGTGCTTAGATGCATTTTCCTGGCATCTGAGAGCAAAATACTCGATTTTTCATCTGAATAATTTTTTCTTGCTAAAAAAATTGCTCTGCCAAAAACGGGGGGGGGGTATGCCCCCCCCCCCTGGATCTGGGCCTGTGCCCATACTGCCCTACAATGGAAGACTGCAGTATCTGCATATTGCAGTCTTCCCTTGTACAGCCTCTGCAGCCTTTCCTATTCAGTGAAGTGGACAATGTAGGTGTGCAATAACAACAGTAGATACTGCTCTCCTTTCTGGCAAAATTATTCAGAGCTGCCACCTAAAACAAGGGAGATATGCTGCCTCCAAACGAAGACTGCAATATGCAGATACTGCAGTCTTCCATTGTAGGGCAGCATAGCTGAGTTGCCTAAGCCAACTCTGTACAAGAAAATGGATTCATGTGGAGCCGTGCTTGAAGTTCAGAACTTGTCGGGATCAAACTTTTGCAGTTACTTTCATTGACCAGTTCTTACTGTTGCCTTCAACTACTGGAGTGGCATTATGACAATCCTGAATATCTTACCATTTGGAATGATGGTTAGTTTTGGAAGGTATACATTCCACAATGACACTTTATCGTGGCGATAGTTGTGTTGCATAAGAATAACAGGTTGTTTGATCAAGGCATAGTTCCACTGGTGTGGATAGTAAGGCACCCAACTTGTGTTGTCGTCCTCCTCAACAGTAGGATACCTGCAGGGAGAAAAAGGAAATACTATTTTGAGACAAGTGAAAGAGTAGGTTTCTTGTTTCCTCCTCAGCCAGAGACAGAGACTTGTACTTTTGATTGAAGTCCCCTTTGTCATCTCACTTTACGGCACAGAACATGAATTTGTCCTTCAAACTCATTGGGCCGAATTTATAAAACATAGCAAAAGCTTACAAGCCAAAGTCCCAAGGCCAAGCTTTTGCTTGTAAAGGAGAAGCACAAGCCAAAGATTTTGCTCACAAACATATTCATAATCAATTGCTTAACCTAATGACCTTTTCTTATAAAGCCATGCAAGATTTTCTATCTGATGAAGCTAATGCTCGCAAGACAAAGCTTCTGCTAATTCTTGTAGGGAGTTGCTTGTTCTATGAAGCAAAAGCGAAACTTTATAAATACCTCTTCAAGAAAAAGCCCAGAAAAAGCAAATGCTAGTTTTTATGAATTCGGCCCATTGACCTTGGGGTACAAATGTAGGCCTACCAAGTTTGGCATAGCTTCAATAGTCACAAAACATGCCAAACATTGAAGGATCGAGATATCAGATAAAACCTACCCATATTTTACAAAATTCGTCCACAGCTTCATCATGAAGAGGCTCATCCTCCTATCTGCTGCGACAGACCCTTTAGCTGCCCGCTTGACCCGTCCCCCAGTCATATTTTTTTGACTATCATTAAATATACTGTCAGTCACATTTAAATCCAATGGGACTTTGTCTACAGGAGTTAAAACCGTTGGACGGACAACTGAAGTTCTTTTTGTTGTACTAGATAACGGTAGATCTTGGTCTATTTCTACCTGGCTTTTAGTAGTGGTCGGAGGGGCAGTACTTTCTCCACTCCCTTCTAATGGCACGAATTCAATCTCTCCCTCCCCAGGCAGGTCAGGGAGAACTGCACCATCATGACTTTTCCCTGAGTTAACTGTTCCATCCTCGGTACTTGGTCTATATTCTATGACACCTTTGTCTTTGTCCCTTTTTGGTGATTTTCTGAGATCATTTTCTATGAATGGTAATCCAAAAATGTATCGAAGCTCAGCACCTTGTTTTGCACCTAAAATGTAGATGAAAACTTTACAGAGAAGTCAAACCCTCACGTTAAAAGACATCACAACATCACTGAAAGCTGAGATGCTTCAAGAAGGCCCACAATAACAGGACCCAAAATGTGCAAAGACACAACAACTAATTAATGGTCTCTCTGTGGCATTCAAGGGGACTTTCCAAAAGGTGTCCTCGTACTCACCGGGATTGATGGGGTCTGGATGATAGTCGAATACATACATATATGATGGTGAATAAAGGCTCTGCCGTTGTAAAAGCTTTGTCATGGGAGCTACAAAGTTGTAATCTGTGTAGAGCTACAACGAGAGAATGATAAAAAGAGAATAAATAGAACCTCCCCATCCCTCCCATTAGTGGAATGTCAAATGTGAACAAGGATGGAGATTTGGCTTAGCGATGGTTCCACGGGCACAAAATGTAGAATGGACTTCAACTGCTCATTGAAAGCCAACTTGTGCCTTAGGGGCCATCTCAAAATTGTTTTGATGCCAAAAAAGACGAAGTGATTTCGTCTGGGGGAGGGGGTTCTCGATTTGGGGAAGCCCATTTCATCTTTTTGGAAAAAATTGGCTCTTTTTTACAGTTTTACACGTTTCATCTATTTTTGACCGACCTCAATCAGCTGCTGTCGAAACATCTCCTCATCTCTGAGCCGAGGCCAGTATGTGTATTTATGTTTTGTTATTGAATATATTGCATCACGGTTGAAGTTAATCCGTCTGGACAGGAAGAGCTTGATGACACTGTCATGAATTGTCGCATTGAGATAATTGAGGACCCGACCTCCATGAGGATGATGAGTTTTCATTTCTCCTGAAAAACATATCCACAAACCATTACCATTACATGACACTATGGGCCGTATTCTAGAAGCCCTTCTTAACTCTAAGGTTTACTTTTACCTATTGTTTGCAAGGCAGAATACAAACGCTTAGTGAACCTTAAAGTTGGGGAGGCTTCTAGAATACGGGCCTGCATGTCAGTTGAAATGAATGAGAAAAAGTCGAGGACGACGTGTCACAACTTGGATTGGTGAAACAGCAACAATGATGCTTACTTTCAAATAGATACTGTCCTTCATTCTTACTCAGCCCTATCATGACATTGACGTCTCTTGCATAGTGAGGTTCATTTGCAAGTGTCGCCAAATCTCGTGGTAGAAATGCTGATGGCCCTCCTATTACAGGGAACCATGGGAGTGTGTCGGATATGTAGACAGCCTGTTGGAGAAAGGAATGAGTAAGACTAACGTGGAATGCAATGGGGCAGTGCTGAGGTGAGGAACAAAAGAGACCATTTAGTGCGATCATGACCAAGGAAGCATCTCCATCTTGAAGGATAAAAGGCACTCCTTGACCTGATGGTTTTCTTGCATGAGTTGGTTCTCGATGGGCAATTCAGTTTCCTTCGATTGCGCCATGGCCAACGCACATAAGACTGCCCATAATGTTTTCTATATCGTGAGTTGCCCATAGGTCTAGAGAACCATTGAACTTGCAAGACAAGGCTCTAACATGGAGGAACGCTTTTTGCTCACAAATGTTTCCTTGTCCAGCAGGACAGAGTAAACTAACCTTTTTACTAAATTCTAACAACTGAGTGGTATTTTTCTGACGGACACAGTCCAGCTCTTCCAAAATATTCCCTTCCTCATCATCCTTACATCCAACGTATCTCATCAGGATGCTGGAATAGTATGCAGACATCGTCCAATTCTTGACGGCCCACGGGGTATCGGCGACACCACCAATTGCTATGACTTGATCGAATAAACCTAAATTGATAGGACACATTTCTTAATTCTTATTTATAATTCATTTAATGTCGCTGGCAAAGATATTTTTCAGCTTTATGGAGAATTAGTGATTTATTGCAGCTCTAGTCTTGATGAACCTACTGGTAGACACTACCGTCGACGTTGCATACCCTTAGCATTCCATGGCAGCACGCCACTGTGGTTGTAATGATCTACGTACCCTGAGATAAAGGAGACAACATATGAAGACAGGCAGATGTAGCACCGCTGTTGTGACCAAAGAGAGTGACGCTGTCAGGATCTCCGTGGAAAGACTGGATGTGTTTTTGGACCCATTTTAATGCCATAATCTGATCCAGCATCCCGGCATTGCCTGCAACGGTGGGATCGATAGTGGACAGAAAACCTGTAGAAAAGGATGCAGACATCAGTGAACAGCATAGCTGATGCTAACAAACCTCCCTTAGTAGTGAACGACTCTGCTATGCAGAAGGAGGACATCCCCCAAATAAAAGACACAAAAGTTCACCCCAAATTTGACGTTTCTGTTCGGCATTATGGCCTTTGTGAGGATACATCTCAAGCTGTGACAGTCCCAAAGGAATCCTGAGAATATCAGGGGTTCTCAGCGCTCTTCCCTTCGACACGCGGTGACGAAGGGAGCGAGTGCTAAGAATCCCTGATGTTCTCAGGACGCCCAAAGGTCTTCCGAAGAGAGCTTCCACTGTGATAGGGAGGATCCGATCAGGCTGACCACATCATAATCCATGAAGTTCATTCACTATTGAGAAAATCTTACTTCTGATCAAAATTGCCTGAGAAGTATAACGGAGAGAGCAAAACTCACCAAATGGCCCAAGCCTATACTGAATGGTAACCACGACAACCCCTCTTGTTGCTAAGGGATATCCTAGGTAACCGTGGGCAGAGCCATACGAGTATTCTCCTCCGTGGATGAACACCAGGACGGGAATGAGATCAGATTCTTCACTGGCCTGAAATACAGGAATTTCACTTTAAAAAGAACTTTTTTTGATCCTAAAAGGTGTGTGGGAATGATCCCTTTGACAAATCATGGAAAGGCCAACGGCCACTTGGCTACACTCTCTGGATTGAGTGAGGGTACGAGTGATTGGAACTTTCAAAGATGGAAAGATATCCTGAAAAGTAGAATGATCATTATTCACTTTATAAATCACACATTGGTGATATATATCAAAAGAGTGCCGCCAACTGAAGAGGTTTAACAAATTTGCGGAGTCATTTTACTGCTAATGTCAATACTGCCCTCACAAGACACCTTTACCCCTGGCCTAAACTATATGGTTCACCATCCATATCCATGGCAACAATGATTATTTCACTCATTTGGTATTGTAACTGGAGGACGAACAAATTCTGCAGATACCGGGTGTCCTTAGTACTGTTAAATTGATTTTCATTACCTGTGGCTGGAGGCTGTTTGCACAATATTTCTACGACTGAATATCAAGAAGCCAAAAATGGTGCAGAGTGTTTGAGAGTCAGCTCTAGTCAAGGCGACTTAATGCGATTCTTGCTTGCATCTCTATGGTGATGCTTCAATTGTTGTAAGGAGAATCTGCATTAACGCAGATGCAGCCTGTGTTATCAAGGAGGATTAATTAAAATTGTCTGTGGGATGGAGTGGACATCCTGGAACTCCACGTGTATTGGCTACGTCATAAAGACTACGCCACGAGCGTAGTCGGAGGGCGGAGCGATGTCACAACCCTTGGTAGCCAAGATGGGAGTGGAGGGATGGACAAAATGCCAATCCAGGCTGAAAGACTCAAAGATCGGCATGTTGCCTCACAAGCTTGAAGGAAAACATTCATATGTTTAACCTATTGAGTCGGCACACCGTGTCAATAATTGATCTGTGCTATTGATAGACGCATCATTTCTATTTCAATGCATCTATGATCTGTCCACAGACGTGCAAATATTTGATATCATGTTTCAGATGGGGTGTCGCTGCCCCGGGGTATGAGTAAATGTCAGCTGTTGTAAGATATTAAATCGCGATGCCAACAGCTTGAAAGGCAACACCGTCATATTGATTCCTTTATGACTGTGTCTGACTGATCTCTTTGTCTGCATCAGACACAAACAGACACCTGGAGGCGGGGATTCAACCCCCTTCATTAGACTCGAAAAAAACATTAGCCTACCTTCATTTGAAAGTCATGTTCGGAATTACATGACATGGTGCCATTACCATTCCATGCTCTAGCAATGAAAAGTGCAACTGTGGAACTCATTTGACGTTTAATGTCAGGCTAATACAAGTTTGATGCCATAATGGTCCCAATATATCAACCATGTTGCTTTTAGGACTGAAATTGTGATTTTAACTGCAGCAACAAATGAATTATTCATCTTGCGTTAGAGAATGTTTCCCATTTCGAAAATGATGCAGTTTCATCAACATTTCTTTTCACAATTGGTCGGTAGATTCTCCAGACAAAGCTTTTCCTTTTCAGAATCTAGGATCTAAATGGATCTCGGGTGAACATTTAGCCAATCTCTAATATTGAAACAGGAATCAGGTAGAACCAATGTAATGACCAGGAATACATGTGAGTCAAGCAGATGAATCGTGTCAGGAATAATAAGAGTGTCCAGTCATTGATTGGATGTTTGTGTCTAGCCTTCAGAACCAGGGCCATCGTCTGCAACCACAAGGAACAATTTTATTGCCACATCAATGAATAAATTCTCCACAGGGCATGAAGAGAATGTGAAATCTGCTGAGTCACCATTGCAGTTGGAGCTGTGAACGGACTGGGGACAACAGGCAGGTATCCTGCAATATCCTTTCCATGTTCTAGTGTGAAGGGAAGAGATTCCTTCAACAGATGATGTCCATCTCTGTCATGTCTGTTGCTCAGTGTGCAAATCATGGTTCATTCTAAGTGCAATGTATCATTTAAGTAAATTATGCAACACTTTTTGATGCATCCCCATAAAGTGATACGGTACAAATAGCTTTGATGAAGTTTGCTTCTCGACTCATTCAAAAGCTTTTCAATTCAAATCATTTGCCATATTGTGCTGTACCGGTACACACATAACACCAAGCAAACATTGAAGATGTTCTTGAAGATTCAGTGAAGGGGAATGCACCCATCAGTGATGCATAATTCTATTTGAAATCCATCTCTTACATGTTTGCAGTTGCAATTCATATCATATCAAGCCAGGGATGGTGGATATTGACATTCTTGCTGTATCCAGTGCTGAGGGAACATGAACCATACTAAGTGCACAACAACTAGCTGTAAACCACTCTAATGGAAACAGCTATCAATACTGCCAGTCCCCCTGACAAGATAGGCACATTTTGCAAATAAGATTCCTCATGATCTCCTAGAGCAGATGGTGTGCTAGCAACAGAACAAGAAGTGGTCCCACTGGAACGATTGTTGATATTGGCTGTTTAAGAAATGTCAACTTCTGACTTATGTTCCTGGGTTTCCTTGGCAATGCCTGTCACAACAGACTCACCATGGGTTGAGATTCGTGCCTTGATGTTACCAGGGAACAATGTATCCCTTTAAAACTCACTTATTTCCTTTGAAGCATAGTAAGGTAACATGAACCAACTCAAGATGTAGGCTACTGAGCTGAAGAATTAACCATGGCATGGAGTGACAGGCAACAGTAATGAGAACGACATAGGGGTTAACATCAAGTAAAGCTGTCAAGACACCATATACTTTAACAGCTCAAAGCCTCAAATATCACTAATAAGTGAAAGTCATTTAAAGCTAATTAGTTAGCTTAATAAGCTAAAGATGAGGAGCCTTCAGGAGGTATTGAAGATCTAATTTCATTCGATCGATATTGAAGTGGAGGTCGATTGGTCATATGATTGATGATCTCCATTACTGCCCGCAATCCGTTCAAGCTCTTAACGTAATGTGGGGGAACTAATGTTCCTCCATCATTACATAGGAGATGTTGGTTCAAGTTCTTTGTTAGATCTTCTTCCTCAAGTGGTAGAGAAGTGACAAAAAAGCACTGGTTTCCCGACAAGGCTTACAATTGACCTGACTAGAACCTTTCTCCCTTTTTGGATATTTCATCCAGGGAAAAGATAGGTACTGTACACTACCTAGTTTCCATCTCCATTTCATGTGAAGTGCAGAATGAAAGGACATTTTTTGTTTGGTGCATGGATTTAGGTATGAATGCCCCAAGTATAAAAGCGTTGTTTAAAGTTGTTTCTATTTTCGGCCCATTGGCCATGATCCATCTTCTTTGAGCTTGGAAAGATCTTGTAGCCTATATAATAGCACTTCCAGTGACCTAATTGCTTCTGGCTGCCACTAACACAAAGTTTAGGAAGCATTTCATTTAAATGTAAACAGCAGGGAAATACTTAGTGAAACACGATGGATGACACAGTGTGAAACCACTTTTACAATGTTCTCTCTCTGCCCCTCCTTCACTTCTAATCAATCAATGGAAGACGAAAAACAGACAGGAATAATCAAAATGTAACTCAGACAAGAAATTCTCAGGAGGAATTCATTTGCTATTTAGCAGATTCCACTGAGAATGAATCAATGCTGTTGTTGACGTAATAAACAGGTGAAGAAAGCGGGAGGAATGGAGAAAAAAAACACTTGTTGAGTCTACGGTTTAAAATTGGATCAAGATGCAACAATTGAAGTGCTCTGGGGGAATGGTAACTCACTGAAAACCAGAAAAAGCTAAAAACCAGAATCAGTGGTAGAAGTGTCTGTTTGAAGATTCATGTTCACTGCAGCTCAGTTTTGTGGTAGATTTTGGGACCAGCCTTTGAAATGGAATGTAATCTGCTTCGTGTCCAAGCGATGGTTATACATGTAGTTGAGGGATGCAACCGCAACCACATCTTTCACACATTAGGACAATAGTATGCAGACCATTGTTTGGTCGAGAGAACAATTCCTGCAACACCAGGCTGTACGTCATTTTTTGCATTCGATCCAACACCATTCCACTGATGAGCTATAAAAGGTAAGTCACTAAGTGCAATCTGCGCAGAGGGAGAAATGAACTCGGTAAGCAATTCATGTTGCACAGCATGTAAGACAATATACCGCAGGACAATTACCGTATCAAATCAATACTTCTTCAGCAGTAATCACAATAAAATCTCCACAAAATTGCATCTGTAGGCTGTTATCGCTTCTGTCTCAATGGCATGACGTGTTAGGAACTATACACGCTGACGCGGGACTTGATGTGTAGGGATGGAAACAGATGGTAAGAAAAAGTAATCTCAATAGCCTACCATAAATCAGGAACTTAGAATCTGTAAATCAAAATACTAAGGAAAAGGTAGACGTGTTTGCTTTTTGGTCTTTTGTTGTTTAGAATCAATTCACTATAAATCATTCAAGTGCCGATACCTCGTCAGTCAGGTTTGCTGTCCAAGGCAAGTGACTTCAGCGAATGGCCCTTCAATTCTGCATATATGGCTTCATTTGACTATGTAAGGGAAAAGGAATTCACAAAGGTGGATAAAACTGCCAAAAAGGCGTTCTGCACACACCTGAGTTGTTCACTGATGCCAAATTTGTAAGAAACTCTCAACTGGAAAACCATTTTAGTCGAGTCCAACTCGCAGATTCTGTGGCAACCCTGCAGTGACATTTTGAGATGGCAAGCTGTAGTTTTGGATGATTCATCCACCCACAACATCAAATATTCTCAGCTTCAGTAGACCAGAGATTGTTTACCAATAATGACTGTGAATGTCATGAATCTGATACGACTTTCCTGCAGAGAGAGCAAATAAGATAGGCTATATGGCCCAGGAAATGTTCATGATCAACACTATGGTGTAGCCTTGATGTTCGGCTACTGTACCTCAATAAAGAGCAATTTGAGTCCTCACTTCAGGACTGTGATATTATATTGAATCTTTATCAATTTTTATTGAAGATAGATTGAAGGCAAAAGTACAAACAGTGACTGAGAAAGACTAACATTAATATAACACTTCACTGCCATTCGCAATTTCATAAAAACAGAAAAATGGTAATGGCTTGGAAAAGTTGCAAAAACATGTTACTCATAAAGAAGACTACTTTCTAATGAATACCTATGTAACAGAATTTAGTACTTTTTAGTATTTTGTATATATTCTCAAATGTGTCAGGTGAAAGTAAAAGGCAGGTTCCTCAGGCAAAACGGATACTTTCTTTTCTACTACTGCAACAGGCAACCTCACCACAATTTGCACTCTTTGGGGAAAGAAAGTTTTTTCAATAAACTTCCTTAATCAATGCCAGGAATTCCCAAGTATTCTGTTTACAAAATATCCACCAATAACATCTCTCAATCCCTCGCCACCTGAGGAAGTCATTCGAGAAGAGAAACTCTGCAGCTTGCTGAGAACTGATGGATGGATGCTGAGGATTTTTCAGTGTACTTGAAGAAAGTTCATACCATTTTCTTTCTGAGATAATTTCCCAACATCACGTACCGGATGGGGTCAGTAGAAAAAACCCTCTGTTATTTCTTAATGAGGAAGCAGAAGAATAATGGTTATATTTCCTGACGAACCGCAATAACCACACCGTAATTTCCACATGTACCATCAAATGGAAATTACAGCATCATTTTCGGCAGCCTTTTTATTCCCAATCAATACTTCACATATTATACACAGTCTCTCGTGTCTGGTACATTAGTTAGCAGGTTAGTACTCCAAGGTTTCAGCGGGATATATCATAATGTGTAGGCTAACAGGCCAGGGAGTCAGAGGCTAAACCAATTTAAAGAGAAGTATATGTC
>NMRB01000070.1:184805-205145 GCA_002633025.1 Notospermus geniculatus
GTTTCTCCCTCCCCACCTCGATCACGAAACAACAATGGCCGCCATAGCTTCACCACTTGAGAAGTTCAACGTGCTGTTATAGCGTGACTAACCCTTCATCAGGTAAGGTAACATGCTTCAACTCATTTTTCTATATGTAGCAACATTCACAATGCCTAATTGGTGACTTAGATCATTCAAATAGATAGTTTGAACAGTCTTGTCGAACCGATCTTCATCAAAGTAGTTCACGGAGCAATATGGCGCTGTCCGATATACGTCAGAGTTACGATGTTGGCACGAATCGTTCTCTGACGTTCAGATTGGGAGGAGCCGCCACCTGACGCACTGCTTGGAGACTGTTCGGTTCGACTCGGCGTCCTGGAACCGAGATTGATTTGTCGAAAATGGCTGACACGTCGCCAAGTTCCAAGATGCCACGAGAAAAATTAGCATTTTGGGACGCTGTCGATCATGCCAGAGCTCCATTATCTGATAAACAGAGAGATAGTATCATGGACCTGACGACTATGGCCGCGAAGCGTCCCCTCCCTATCGAAGTAAATGTGAAAATGTGGTGTAAATCGATTAGGCCTGTAACTAACCGGCACGCACGTACATGATTGTACATAGGCCTAGTGATGTACATGACGTGCATGACAAATGTCATGTAGGCTATTGTACGCATAGGCCTACTTACTGCAGTGTTGGCCCAGACTGTGGGGTGTACGTGGACCGTGGTCAGTGTACATCAATGTGTGTATCAATCAATAAAAACTAGCAAAAATCATTACATAGGCCCTACCAGCCTACAATGTCATGATTAGAATACCGGTAGCATTCAGCCAGTCGTCAGGCCAAGCCCAAACTAAAAGGACAGGTAGACGGTTTGGCTAGGCCTAAGGCCTAGCTAACACGGCGTGGTACGGTACACTTATTTTGTTGTATTATAGGCCGTATTAAGTCACGCCACATAGAAAGATCCAGCACCATGTCCATATAGACCTAGGCTAGCTTGTTTTAACCAGCTTGTTATCTTTCTTTCAGCTTCCACTTGATGAGATCCCAGGTGTCACACCTCACATACAACCAAGTCTTGTTGTAGCTAATGATGATGATGTGATAGCAAAAGGTTTGGCCGCCCTCAACATGGCACAAGAAAAAGTGGAAAATGCACAGCAGGTGAATAGTCTTTCATGACTGACCAATGCTGAATGCAAATGACTTGATGACCTCACTCATTCAGCCTTCTTAGAATACAGTAATTTTGTAAACAAGCCACCCCCTCGGACAGGAGGGGAATGCTTACCAATTATTAAGAATCAGTTTTCACCCACCATCCATACATTTTATTTCTCGAGGGTATTAAAACAGTTTGATTATTTCAGTTCTTCTTCTGGTTTTCGGAGATTGAAGAACGTATTGACAGTGAAGAAGACATAGAATACAGGTATGACAAAAATGTAACTCTGTGGACATCTGTCACTACTTCAAATCATTGTCAGTCTTAGAACTTCATTCCACTGTTAAAAAACTTTTAGTAATTCACCTAAATCCACAAAAATTCCTCCCACTTCGCCTCCTATATTCTGTGCATTCAGACGGAGCAATGATGACAGCTCTCCCATCCCGACTGTTTCAGGTCTTACCTTACACAACTTGGCGAATACCAATCACAATGTGACCAGATACTGAGCGAGGTATCCACTGCCTTGTCTCAACTTCAAGAGCTGATGAAGCAATATGTGTTAGTCTCAACCAAGACAAATGCTCTTCATGAGGCTTGTGAACATCTCATGGCAGAACAGGTATGTCATTTGTTTGATTGCAACCTTTTCTGAAAAGTCAAATTGGCATCCAGATAAACTTTGTGCGAAGACTTAACAATACATATTTGAATACTTTGTTACCCTGTTGGTTTATTATGATTCTTTCTTTTTTTCAGACAAAGTTGGTGGACACAGCTGAGAGTATACAGAATAAATTGTCATATTTCAATGAATTTGACAAAATATCAAGTGTAAGTTTCAAAGCAGAATCATTTACAGCAATATTGCAAGACAAGAAATGGACAAATGGTGCACTCTGTGTGATCCCTGAGATTGATCAAATTGGAAAATGCAGAGAAAACAGGCTGTCAAAGCAAGATCTTCTGTCTGGATTTCATATTTTGCAACCAATATATTCTTCCTTTAATTCTATTTTAGCGACTTGGGGCTCCAACCTTGACTGTGACAAGTGATTCATTTGTGCCAACTTTGTCCAGAATAGATGAATGCATAGCCTATCTCAATAAAAATGTAAGTATGTGGAAGTTTCTGAAGTTGAAATCACTATCACTGAAGTTTAAATCACTGAGCTTAAAGCGGACCCGAAACCCCAAATGCTTTCCTCGCTTAATAAATACTTTTTCGGAGTCACAACAGCACCATGTTCCAACTGACATGGCCTTTCTGC
This sequence comes from Notospermus geniculatus, assembly GCA_002633025.1. Lineage (NCBI taxonomy): Eukaryota > Metazoa > Nemertea > Pilidiophora > Heteronemertea > Lineidae > Notospermus > Notospermus geniculatus. The sequence continues at coordinate 187,242 of NMRB01000070.1, forward strand.
TATGACACACACGTATGTAGGAGATACCCGGTTAAACAACAATCATTGCTCCTTCGGGGAAGTTCGTTTTTCCATCGGGCAACATCGCGAAAACTGGGAATCCCCGATTCGAGTGACGTCACACGTACTTTTTCGCGTGACGTCACAAGTCCTTTTCTTTGTTGACGTCTCCGCCCAGCTGGTTGTCACGCTGCACTCTGCCATGGGCATCAGGCTCAGCGTCCCGTGCGTCGGATGTTGTTTTTGTCGATTTTCGCTATGCAATCATGGTTTATTGCAAGAGCCACCCACTCTGGGATTAAAGGAATAAGTTTTTTCACTTTCGCCAACGATAGCCGCAAAACCCTTTGGATACGGCGATGCCGTAGTGGGTTCAAATGGTGTCCTACGTCTGGGTCGCACCAGCACAGAAAAAGTACGTGTGACGTCACAACCTAGCCCTAGCGGCCGAAATCGTAAGTGCGTTTGAAAAGCAGCGGGAAAATTGGGTGGTCGCCCAGCTGCGATAAAACAACGTTATATCTTTTGAATAACGCGGAAAATAATTGAAACTGGTGACGTTTTTGGTGGTTTTATATCAACTTGATTTATTCCAATAGGTTTAATGCGAATCGGCATCCGTTTCAGGTCTGCTTTAAATCCAACATCAAGATGTCCCATTTCACAAGTATTTCATACTGCTAATGTTTCTCTTTCAGTCCCAATACAAGGAGTCCAGTGTGTACCTGGCCAGGTTCAGGCAGTGTTTATCCAAGGCTTTGAATCTGATTAAAATCCATGTTGTGAATATCCTACAGAATGCAACACAGAATGTTCAGCCAAGAAAGGCAAGTATAGTATCAAACTATCCTTAAATCTCTCTGAAACCCTGTCACATAGGTATTTATTGGAAAGTACTCTTTCAAAGTTTTCTGATGAATTCCAATGTGATGGGTTTCAGGGTCTTTCAAAGATTTTTGATGAAATTGGCTTCAGCAGTGAAAGGGTTGAATACTGGTACTTGGAAAGAAAAACAGAAAACACTGTACTTGTATGTAATTTCAGCTACATTTCTGTATCATTCCATTGCAGGATGCAACGAATCCTAGTGATAATGCGTTTACACTTTTCTATGGCAAATTCCGCACGAATGCACCAAGGGTTAAAAATCTCATGGAACAAATTGAGCAAAGAGTGGACAAAAGCCCACAGTAAGTACTCCCAAATCTTTGTGTGAATAAGTTCACGATCTACCCAGGAACTGCTTTGTGAATGCTCCACTTGTATGATAATCTGCTGTCTGTTTCAGGTATAAGCAGTTACTAAGTGACTGTCATCAGTGTTATTTTAGTCAAAGAGAGACATTATTAGGCCCAAGCGTGTCAGCAGCAGTGGCGGACCTCGCAGCAAAACACAGCAGGGATCACTGTGCTCTGGTAAGTAAATGGCGACATTAATAAAATATGGTTTGGAACATAACATGGCTGCAACTTCGGCAGTGTGTTGATCATTTGACTAATTGTCTCCATTTTGAGTGACAGCTGTCGAGCTGCAACGTAAGAATGGCCTGGCTTACGCCCTTTTTCCAACTCTTTCAGATGCGCAGTGGTTGTGCTTTCATGGTTCATGTATGCGAGGATGAGTACCAGTTGTATCATCAATTTTTCACACAGCCAACACCACAGCTAGAGTAAGTACTCTTGATACTTCTCCCCAAACTGTTCTTTGTACAAATGTGGTAATTCCTGTGAATTTCTTGGGGAGAAAACTGCCAGTCTGAACTGAGTGGAGGTACTCACTATATCAGCCTTCCTCTCCACTCTGGACAAGCACTCTGCAAATCTGAACTGCCAATGGTACCACCTGCAGTAGGTCACCTACATGTACTTGTCATGTGATCGGACAGAGCCACCCCTTTGAAAACTCACAACTTGACTGTATGTCGGTTTTTCTTTGGTTACAGCGTGATGCTTGAAGGATTATGCAATAGCCTCTACGATGTATTCCGACCACTGATTATACATATCCAGCACTTAGAAACATTGTCAGAGTTGTGTAGTATTTTAAAAGTAAGTGTAAAATGCTTCAGTGATGTAGTAGCCTGAGTCTGGCATCCAGGAGGCCCCGACTCTCAGCATCTGGATTTTGGTCTGTTGAAGTACATGTAGCCTGAACTGGGTATTCTCCCTCCTCAATATCCTTCAGGAATTGAGTACCATGATCTCAGTTGTGAAGGGTATCATTTCACAGGCTCAAAATTCTGCTGTCAGTTGATCACAATTCATTTCTTTTTGCAGATTGAAATGATGGAGGAACATGTATGCAATAATCGTAAGTCATCTGTCATATTTTCATTGAAGGCTGAGAAGTCCTTTAATTTTCAGCTCCGAGGACATGTAGGCCTAACTCTTTCTATTCTATTTCAGCGGATCAGCTTGGTGCCTTTGAGACGATGTGTTCGCAGCTCCTGGAGGATGTCCAAGAACGACTAGTCTACCGAACCTACATCTATATCAAGTCAGACATTCTGAATTACAAACCAGCGGAAGGAGATTTGGCTTATCCAGAGAAACTGGAAATGATGGAGGTATGTGATTTTGCTCTGGCCTAGTTCTGTTCTACATGCAACCCTGTAATATTAGCATTTATCAATACAATTGCCTGATCTGAAGAAACTTTTCTTGCACTTTCCCTGTCTGTGAGTGTTAACTCAAACTGTCATTTCTGCTGATCCCAATGCTGGTCGTCGGTGGGTAGTCTTTGATGTTATCTTATGGTTGTACTTGTACATCTTGATTGGTTCTTTACAGAGTATCGCTGAGAGTCTAAAAAGGGGTCATCTCTCACGAACAAATTCAAGCCAGTCCGACATCTCGTTAGCTAGTCAAGAAGTCGCCGCCATCACTGCCGACTTGGAGCAAACCAGTCAGCCAACGATAGCTGAAAATGGAATGAATGATTCCAGTATAATGACCGCATCAGGTACGTATAGACCTAATGTACTTGTATCTCTGTTTGTGTTGAAATAACTTGCTTAGTTACATGTATTCTTGATGTTGATAAGAACCACTGTGTTAATTCCAGATTCACGAATGGTTTCCAATATGCCAATGTCACCTGCTGACATGCATGGGATGTGGTACCCCACAGTGCGACGGACGCTGGTGTGCCTCTCCAAACTTTCAAGATGTATAGATGTGAGTACGAGATGAATTCGTTGTCTTTGTATCATGTCTAGTCATTGGGCTCTGGTTTCCTCCTATATACATTACATACAGATCACCCAATATTGTCTAAAGTGCCAATAATGAGTCAAGTTCGAGGTCATAGCTCTCGACTGTGTGTTTCAATGTCTAGTCCATTCATTTCTGCACATGATTATCATTTCAAGGATATCAATATTGTTGTTTCATTTCTAGACTACAACATTCCAAGGTCTGTCTCAGGAAGCACTCTATTTCTGTGTACAGTCATTAGTGGTGGCCAACAACAGTATAAAGAAACGAAAGGTAGGCCTCAGAAATTGTAGTTATATGGGTTATAATATCATTTTGCTGCGTGGACACGTTTTTTTCAGGATCGCCCTGTATGTCGGTTAATGCATACGTATTTATCTTTCAGACTGTGATAGATGGACAGCTGTTCCTCATAAAGCATCTACTGATTCTACGAGAACAGATTGCTCCATTCCATGTCGATTTTGCCATAAAGGAAAAGTCATTAGATTTCAGCAAAATTAAAGGTGAGATGTGTTAGATCTATAGGGTAGAGAAGGACCAAAATGGGGAGGAATGCTGGTCAGGACTCCCACCCTTGTCAAACTTCACGTTACATTCATTGATGCTCACCCAGAATTGTCGGATGCCCTGAAAAAGGACAAATAACAGAATTAGGCTGGCTCCATCACCTCTGGGCAGCAGCTCTGTATCAGGCCTGAATATACTGGATTACTGGTAACCAGGTGGCCCCGTTCCCTATGCCCCTTCCAGTTACAATTCAAAAACTAACTATTCTCATCAATGTCTCCAGATGCAGCCTATGGTTTAATCCAGAAGCGATCTCGACTTTTCACTATGAATTCAACCAATGCCTTGTTGCAATTCTTACTTGAGGTGAGTTCTTGTAGAATCCACTGACAGAATTCTCTGTCTGCTGCGATGTAGCCTGCATAGATTTTCCTATGAATGTATTGCTTAGTGCTGCCTTTATGCCTCAAAGATTGAGAAATCATGTTTATCTGCTGAGCTGGGGGGTGTTTGATAGCATGATACAACAATACATGGGTTACTAAGGTGTTGTTCCATGTGAGAATTTCCTTGCCAGTGTTGGGTCTCTATGGGCATTTCAACCATAGAAATTATGTGCAGTCATTTGGGTCATTGTTCTCAACAAAGCATAAGGAAACCTACAGTGGTGAATTGCCCATTGAGAGCCAATGTGCATGAAAAAACTCTCATGTGTGCAGCACCTTTACTACACTATAGGCTAAAGCACACCAGGACCCATATTCATAAAACCTTGCTAACTTAGTTGGCTGCTAGTTGTGAACATTGGCCTGTACAAACTACCCGGTAGGCACTTTAGCAGGCAACTAAGCCTGGCAAGGTTTTATGAATATGGGCCCAGGTGATTTCTGAGTCATGCTTGCTGATGAAATTGCCTTGTTGGTTGTTGCTTGCATCTGCAACAGGGGCTTAAAACTAGCATCAAATGGGACAAAACAGATACATTTCATTTGGCTCTACATGTAGGTGGTGTATCTTCAGGGACGTTAGCCAGTACAATGCCTTTTGATTTTCAAAATTAAAACCATTCTTATTTTGTCAGGTGTGAATTCACCCCACCCTGTGTTACTTCGTGTCTTAAGTTACGACACACTTAAGTCTTATTCTCACCTCACTTTTATTCTATCCTATTATTTTAGCCCTTTTCTTCTTCCACCCCTGAAAATTGGGGGGTAAGTGTCCAATACATAGACTTTATGTTGTAATGTAGTCTTCTGTTCATCCGTCACGGCACTTAGCACAATATCCCCAAACCTAACGGGGTTTAATTTTCACAATTTCACTTTGTTTCAACTGTGGGATCAATTCAAAACGTTTTAACAAATTGTACTGGAGCTTCAAAGCAAATCTTCTGGTAGATTTATTAGTGTTTTCCCTTTCCCTTTATTTGAATTCCAAACTTCACAAAATGATTGATGTGAATGGATTATTTTATGTTAGTGCTGGTCTTCATTGTGGGTGTGGGTTTCTTGTGGTTCTTTCACTGATTGTGGTTACTGGAATACTGGTATGTAAAACACTTGGTTGGGTGTACTGTAGTGAAGATATTATGGTGAATGTATGCATCTTGTGGTATGTTTCATTGCACACGTAAGTTGGTTCTGTTATGCCATAAAAGAGGATGTATCAGATTTGTTGGGTATTGTCCTTGAGGAAGTTGAGGTGTTGTGCATGAAGGTGCTGCTCCATGTGAAAGTAGTCTTGTGCAAGTTAGACAACTCAACCATAAAAACCTATAGGCAGTCATTTGTGTCATTGGTCTCGATGTAAGCCTTAAGGAAACCATCAATGGTACATTGCCCGTTGAGAGCCAACTGGGACAAGAAAACTGACATGGAGCAGTGCCTTGACTCTGTGTTTCGGTCAGTACATGCATGTGGTTTATGGACATACATGAAGGTCAACATTTACATTCTCCTGATCAATACTACATTTTGTGTACACGGCAGCTCATAAATGCATAGTGGACAGTGAAGAATTTACTCTGAAGACATGGTGGTGTACCAGATGGTATCTTTTGTACCATTCCACAGTGGAATGTCAATCAAAGTTCATGAGGGATTGTGTCCGCATCTGTATTGCCCTGTAACCTGATCCCGTCAATGGTTGCAGACCAACTAAAAATCTTGTCATCTATAGAACTAAGACCAGCTCTAAAACTGACGTTTTTCAGGGCACTCCTCAGGTGACCGAATACCTTGTCGATTCTAAGAAGGATGTTGACAACCATTTGAAGATATCGTGTGAGGAATTCATCCATCAGGCCACGGAAATGTTAACTGGAACGATGCAGCAGTTCTTTAACAAAGTAAGGTTCAACATTTTACAAGGTTGTCTTTGTGCATAATCAAATGTGTAAAATGCAGGTGGTGTCTTTGCTTCGTGTTGCATTGCTCATTGTATTACATATGAGGGACTGTCTCTTGTCAAGCAGCTGTGAATTAAAGAAAATTAATATGTAAAGATCAGTGATCTCGTGAACTCACGCAGCCGTTACCTAATCGGGGGGAGACCCCCCAAACCCCCCCTTTCTGGGGGAGACCCCCAGACCCCCCTTTTGAGGCCTGCGGCCGGCTGGCCTCTAGGCCTGTTCCTGCAAATGTTTTTCGTGACGCCGCGCACCGTGACGTGACGTCGTGACGTGACGCGACGGACGGCTGATTCCGGCCGCGGCGGAAAGGATGATGGTTTACGACATCCACAAAATCGCCATATTGCGTCAAGGTGTTGAGATTCACGGACGGACTACACATCTCTGTATTGATTTTTCCATTGAATTTTGTAGATTTTTTTACACACACGTAACCATTAGACTCACTTCGTGAGCCGCTTCGCGGCTCACTGCGTGAGTTATTAGTCTTCAATTTTATTTCCAGGCAAATGTTATCCTCAAAATGAACGAGGATGAGAATGCCCCCACAGTTGAACTTCGTAATCAGCCGTTTGCTAGTCCTGAGAAACTCCATGATATCGCAGCAGAAACATACAAAATGTTGAAAAATAAAGTCCCTGTGATCCTACGCGCAATGGCGCTGTACTTAGCCAATAAGGATACAGAATACATCCTGTTCAAGCCAATAAAGGTGAGTTCTCTGTTCATATCTGCATATATCATCTAGCCACCTTCACTGCCAGAACATTACCTGATCGAGGTTGAGTTCTTACTTCTGACAAACGTCTGAGTGAAAGTAAGGGCGCAGCACTCCTTCAGTAAGACTATGTTCGGAGTCTATATTTAGTGAGAGAATAGTTCATTCTTCTGAGAGTCAAGATTTGCCACTTGAAGTCGCTGGAATTGATTGGGTTCATCCCATTTCCTCATGTATCACGTGGTCTTCTTTTCAGGTCAATGTTCAGCAGCAGATTCAGAATCTGAACAGTCTAATCAAAGATCATTATTCAGAAGAGGACCAACAAATCATCGGATGCCCTGCGATTGAACAAGTCAATCTTTTGCTGTCTTCGAAACTTTCAAAGTGAGGGAAGAAGATTCAAAGATGTGATGGACAGTACATGTAGCAAAGATGGAAGTGATCATTGACCAGGTTTAAGCCCACTTACATGTGCATGGTACACGCATTGGTGTCACATTTTGTGACACTTCATTCACAGCTGTGAAAGTCAAGTCACTGCTGGCTGCTGCATTGCAGAGCTGTGACGATGATCACATTCTTTCATGCACTGCAGTGTAAGAGTTGAATACTCGTACACTCGAGGGAGAAATGCCACTACCATGCTCACCCCCCATTAGCATTAAACCCCTTATGGAAGCCTGCTTATTATGACACTGATACAGATAACCCACGTCTGGGATTTTGACTTGAAAGTGCCTGAAGAAAAGAACCAGATGTGGGGTCGAAAATTTGCAGATATCAGAAACGACTTTGTTTTATTTACCGGTATACTGATACAGATACATGTAGGATGTGATGATGTCTTGCACATGGTATGTTCTCAAGAAATGCTTATGTAGGCCTAATGCCTAGGAAATGGTTATCCAAGCATCAAGATACATGTATATGTTCATGTACATGTATGCTTTATATAGGCAATTAAAGTATTTTGACACCAATTTTACATTGTGGAATGAACTTGTTCATGTTGGTCGAATATGACTAATGAAGTGTGTACAAGCTGTGATGTGACTTATTTGACTTGTTTGGTGCCAGTTAGATTCATAGTAATGACACAACTTGAGCAAGTGTGGGGGGGGGGCAAATATGAAATTTGAAAATGTATTGAATGTTATGCATATAGTGTACATAAACAGTTGAAATGATATAATTTATTCCTGTGTGAATTCAATGTTGGGCTTGGTCTGATTATCCCAACAGATATACCGTAGAACCTCCCCATTAAGGACAGCTTTTCAAATGACAAATGCCATCCATAATGAAGTTATCCATTTGGTCACATGATGACTAAGTATAGAGCAGAGGTGACACCTATAGAGGCTCATTGTTCGAGAGATGTGGTTCACCAAGCACGACCAATCACACCTTGAATCGTTATGAATAATAGGTGGCGTGTGTGTACTATAAGTTCAAACACAGGCCTATTCTCGCGTGGTCTGCTTCACCGTGGATAACCCATTGAAAAATGATTTGTAAAATTACATGTACCGGTAGACATTTTGGGAGTTAAAGCCTCGCTGTATTAAATTTTATGATATTTTCAAAGTGTTAGGAGAGTGCAGATAGAGGTCTCATAACCTAACGAAGGTCACCAAAATACTTGCCTGATACGTACTTCAGAGAATGAAGCCCTAGTTTTCAGCACACATTGAAAAAACTGAAAGCAGAGCCCTAATGTATTTAGATAGACCACAGTACGTTTTACACTACACTAACGTCGGAGGACGTAAGCACTTTCTGAATTCAGTACAGTGAGGCTTTAAATTTAGTGTCCTTGATAGAGAGGTGGTCTCATGGTTGAGGGTCTGCTAACATTGTACTTAAATGCCATCCTTCCAACTCTTCCTCCTGCTCAGTGGCAAGTACATGTGCATGAGGGGGTTAAAAATGTTTTTCTGTGGACACTTTTAACCATGCGGGACTCATACATGTTCATGTATACGTGTATGCATGTAACCCACGTAAGGGTGGTGTATGAATCTGGTGAGTCAACTCTGCAGCTGTCACTCTCATGGCTGACTAAATGGGAAAGCCAGCCATGGGGTCTATTGTGCTATCGATAATAAATTCTTTATAAAAGAATTAAATAAAATCATTGATCTTATTCAGTCCTTCTTGCTCTTCCATTACATCTGCCCCCTCATGTGATATTGGCAGCATTCTGTGCAGACTGTTCTATTCTCAAGTTTTCGCTGGGTCGTCATGGCATGAAGACAAGTGAACAAGACTTTTACATGTAAATTTATGTGAAAACATTTATTAGCAGTAAAGTGGAAAGGTTTGGATGGAACAGGCTTATTTACAAGTCGCTGAGAAAGGTTGAAGAATAGTCATTGTGCAGAGCGCACAGGCAAAGTTCTTCCAGACAGAAATGAGAGACAACCCCTCTAGGGCCAGACGTGTGTGCCCATCTCTGGATGGTAGGTTTCCAGTTCACAGTGACAGCTTCAGCCCTGGTATATACATGAAAGATTGACTTACAACTGACTGAATGGCATACTACTTCTGTGAGTACTACCCCCAACACCAATTTAGCACCAAGCAAATTTCTCCTATAAAGGCCTCATTTGCTACAGTGAACTGGAAACCTTGTCTAGGAAAGCACAACATTGCTAAAACAATAAATTAAACTTGAGAGAAATATCTACATAACTTCCAGTAATAGCAAAGAAGTAGAGGTAATTTGTAATTTCAAACACAAAGTCCATATATGTGACCCTCGACCACAAAACCAGTCGGAAGTCGCACAGAAAATGAGCCTAAACGTACTGAGATGACAGCAGGAGATAAGGAAAGAAATAGAATTACTCCGACTTCACAATAGACGAACACTTCTGAAATTGACAGATAATTCAGTTCCAACTTGCCAACCTCGGAGCGACTTCAGACTCACTGGTTTTGTGGTGGAGGGTCACATATTCAGCACAGTATGTGATAAGATCTGAACATGATGAATGTTAATAACTCTCATATGTCCTCTCCATAGTAAAAACAATGAGTATCAGCTTAAAAAGTGATCAATTTTAAGGAAAACTGCTACCACTAATACAGGTTATGAGTACTAAATACATATAATAACTTACATCTACTATTTACATGTACTGTACATGTACATTAAAACCAATACAAGGCATACATGTACATGTATACCAGCACATGACAAAAGCATGATCTCATGGACTAACACAATTAAAACATGTGGCTCAGCATTATTTGGAGGAATCTAGTCGAACTAATGTTTGAAACCTAACCATACTTTCTGCAGTAACAAATTACCAATGCGAATGGTTACGTATTCTGTTCAACCCTAATAACTGAGCAACAAGAGCCGCATGTCAGATATATAATTAAAGGGTAAAATTGAAAGAGGGCCACTGGGCTAAGGGCTACACATGTAAAACTCTGAACAAGCCTTAGTGCCCATCCTTTACATGCACAATGTATCCCAGATTAAAAAGGCTTCTTCTTCAAAATCTCAATGAAACAAGTCCTACTTTCTCGAGTAAAACTGTAAATATGAGACAGTGCCCTTATCTTGTGAACGGTGAAGTTTCCTCCTAAAAACCAAAGTCGCATTGCAGTGGTATAAAATTGGTGTAGACAATGTAACAATGCACTGGAAGCATTACATATACCGGGTACATATACAAAAGACACAATATCGACATTAACACATTTATCAGTTCTAAGCATAAATGTACAACACTTGTATATCTGGGTATCAAAATTATATATGTATACTTGTTATCTTTTGTATAATGGCCACTGAATACAAATTTATCACTTCTAAGCATAAATGTACAACACTTGTATATCTGGGTATCAAAATTATATATGTATACTTGTTATCTTTTGTATAATGGCCACTAAATACAACTGCAAACATGTCAAAGGCAAAGTACATTTCAGTTGAAATTATATCCTTTTAGCACAGAAAAAAACGTCAAAAACTTGGTCACCTTGGTCAACTTTGTTATCTATACCAAAACCACCAACAGAATCTCATACTCAAACAGTATGCTTTCCAACTGCAGGAAAGGCCTTTAGAACTACATGTAAATATCTACCACCCTGTCCATCAAATTACCCTCACCTAAGCAAATAATCAAAGTGGGCGCGGCAAAAAACGACGACCAGAATCATGTGATATGGAACATATGTAAAAATTGTAAAATTATGCTAATGATTTACATACATGTAATAGGCAAGAATACATTTCTTGTCAATTTCTAAGTAAAGATTCCCAAGCTTTTTGTCAGCTAATTGCTATTTTCTGCCACTGTACACCTTATATTACCCATTGACTGAACGTTTGAAGTAAGATAATATTACCAGCCACTTCAGCCAATTTTCTATTCATTATGTCAGCTGAACTCTATGTAAATACAAATCCTATATTTTATGTAAATGCTTTGTGATAAAATGCAAAAGATTCCGAGATCTACAGCAATTTTGGAATGTTTTCTTTTGAAAAAAAAATATATCAAAATACTTTTATATTCACTCATGTGTACCTTAACAATAGCTCTGCCTTCAAATCCCAATATCTTAACAACTTGATCACCATGAGAATGTGGGGTGTGTGTGAAAAAATGCCCCAAAGCAGTAAAACAGACCATGAGCACACGTACATGTAGAACACTGAAAAGCTTCTGAAAAGTGGTAATTTTTTTTCAACAGTGCGCCCACCTGAAGCTAAATGTAGGACAACTCCCTCCTTTCAAATTGAATCTCATTTTCACACATATCCATTGCTCATTGTGTTCAAGTGTGTCCCATTTGGTAATTCCAGTGATCCTTCCTGTCCTATTACGTCCCGTGTGCTCGCCGACGGCACTGAACTTCCACTAGAGGGTGCTGAGTGTTCATCTTGTTCTGCTTGGGCCTCACCATGAACGTTCTCCTCAATGGCCCCTAATGGTGTCGGTCGCATTTCTATTGAACTCGGTGGCGTGCGACTTGGGGGTTCCATGTGTTCAACAAGGGCGTTCCGCATTCGTATATGTTGGCGACGTTTGTACCAAATAATGGAAGGCACCATGATGAATAAACCCAGGATGATGATAATAAAAACTACCAGAGTTGTAAGGCCAGCAGCACCATCTGAAATATTTGACACAATCATTATAGATCTGTTGGTACACATTGCTTCATGACAGCTGGTATTTTTTCACCCCTGGCAACAAGATTTTCCTATACAGCCGGGTCAGCAAGAGTGCTACACAAACAATGAAGAACCAACTATTCCGCAAGGCAGAAAGACCAGGATTTGCCCCGATGCACTGCAAAAAGGACAACGTTTTGGGCTAATACAGAGGATTGACATGGATTGTTCCGATATGTGTACTTACTCAAAATACCACATGATGTTGCCTTTGAAATATGTACTGTACTGTTGATAAAGAGGGGATCTTCTTTCTCATCAATGTGGAACAGAGCCTAGAAAATAAGAAGGGGCCTTCTTCACATGAGTACCAAATCAGTGGACCTCCAGTAACACAAATCCTATGGACTTGTCCACCTGCCAAATTTTCATCTTTTGGGAGGGGGACTATGGCTGGCCACATGCCAAATCTGCTATGAAACACAGCCCACAAGTCAACTAACTCAATATCTAGGTACATGTATGACAAGTAGCTTACCCTGATGCGAATAGTATGTTTGTCTTTTGGCTGATAGAGAAATACATCCAGCAACACATTTCTGGGGAAGCCATTCACTGGCTGTGATTCGTGGTGGTTGACAAATGTATGTGACCAGGACATATGGCGGGATTCGGACTGGAAAGAGAAGTGAATCTGTGACTGACAGATTGACATCAAAAAGACATAGATCAGAACTACTATCATTTCTATGAGGCAGACTTTACTTACTCTGATGCTGATGCTGACATCCACAGGATCATTACAATGATTCACAACGGCTGTAACTTGACATGGAAAGAGGTTACCAATGGTTACATGACAAGAGGCCAAGTAGTCATGGAATTTGCAGGGTACCCCTGAAACAAAAATAAAGTTTTAGTTCATGGGTTGGTAACATCGACTGGAGTAGATTTTCTCAACTATAAGTTACCTATGAGCCCATCATATTACAGAAACACTTTATTCTCCACTGAGTACATCTCTTCAAGTTCTGTTTCATTAAATCCGCCCCATTTCATCAAAGTTAATATGACACTTCAAAAAGATGAGTTGAAGTATCTTAAGCTGCCCATACACGATCAATATTATTGCACAATATGAGGATCACAATGGGAAATATTATTGTCAATCTTTCTTCTAATTATCATGCTAGAAGCACACGACCACCCATTTGGGCCCCATATTGTGCAATAATATTGCGCCGTGTATGGGCGGCTTTAGATTACTTACTGGTTGAAGCAGGTGTAAGCAGTAGCATAAAAATCACAAGGAGGCCTACAGATGCTGGAAGTGACTCTATCACTGTCTTCATCCTAACTTTTTCCGTTGTCGTTGAAGAGCCTCTTCATCTGGTGAGGGAGAATACGTTCATCAGTATCATTTTTTGTTGAGATCTTGCAGCCCTGGATTTGATGTTTGTTGGTAGTAACTGAAGCCACTGAAACAAAAAGACAACTAAGCTATTTTGAAGAATTCGACTTGCCAGCAGGGACAAGCCACTGATCACCCACTAATTAGTCCACCACTATCTCATCTTCAATAGGCCTATGCTTCACGTGGACGGTCAGACAGAGGTACACTCACTTCACTATAGTAGGCCCACCCAGCCTAATCACGGAGATCTGTGTGTCCCCCATCACAACTATTCTTCTTTCCTCCTGTACCTCCTCTTCCATTGGCGGATCGCTTTCAACATTATATGCCGTAATCAGTGTGTCCCCCAACACCACTGTCTCTCTTTCCTCCTGTACCTCCTCTTCCATTGGCGGCTCACTTGGCGGATCACTTTCAACATCTGACTCGAGCTCGGAGTCCACCTGGGTGGTCCCACTTCGCTCAGATGAACTTTCTGCATAATCTTCATAATCTAAATCAGTATCTACTATGTCTTCTTTGCACGATGCCATTACTGCAAGGAAAAATACAATCAACATTTGTTCTTGTAACAAATCTAAATATCAGTGTTCATAATATATGACTAAAGGAGAAACAACGATATTAGTTATTATTTCGCGCCATTCATCTAGCTGCGATTAGTACCAGTCAAAATAATTAGTCTGCGTAACATCTTGGGTCGTCTTTCCAGAACCTGTCTAACCCACGTTTGAATGCCTCAACATTCTTTGCGTTGACAAGCTGCGTAGGTAGACTATTCCATAAAGGGGACACCCTGTTAAGAAATTGGTGCCTCCTAACTGATGTCCTCGATCTGCGGATTTGGACCTTGAAATTATGCCCTCTCGTACCTGGGTGGCTCCTAGTTAGAAGTTGGTCGGCCATATCTGAATAGTGTGTAATTTTAAACATCTCTATCAAGTCACCCCTAGACCTCCTGTGACTCATACTGAAAAGATTTAATTTCCTTAATCTTTCTGAGTATGTCATATGACTCATACCTTCTATGAACTTCGTGAAACGCCTTTGGACTTTCTCAATCATGTCCCTGTCTCTTTTTAACACTGGGGCCCATGCACACGAGGCATATTCCAAAATCGGTCTAACCAATGCTTTATATAGCTGTACACCTGTACGCCAGTTTAAATGTTGGAAGACCCTCTTAATAGTGAAGCTGATTCTAGTAGCCCTCGATGTTATTTCCGCTACATGCGAATCCGCATTCAAATCATCTTTCATGATCACCCCCAGGTCTTTCGTTGATTGTCTCCTGACAATTGGTGTTCCGTCTAAAGAGTAGGTATAGGGAAAGGAAAAACTTCCAAGGCGTAATTGTACACATTTCGTGGGATTGAATCCAAGCTGCCATTTCTTCGACCAGTCTCCAAGTCTGTTTACGTCCATTTGAAGTTGGTTACAATCTGCCTCAGATGTAATCTCTCTGTACAATTTCACATCATCCGCAAACAAGGATACTGTGCTGGTGACCCCCGTAGGTAGGTCATTGATGTATAGTAGAAAAAGGACAGGGCCCATCACGCTGCCTTGAGGGACCCCACTGGTAACGTCCCTGTTGCGCGAAGTGGCAGTTCCTACCCTCACGACCTGACTTCTGTTCCTAAGGAAGTCTTCTATCCACTTGGTCGTTTTCAGTGGTATTCCAAATCCTTCGATCTTTTGCAGTAATCTGCGGTGCGGTACACTGTCAAAAGCCTTTTTAAAGTCAAAATACAGCACATCAACGGCTTTCCCTTCATCCAATGACTTCGACCAGTCTTCTAAGCACCTAATGAGATTGGTCGTCGTGCTTTTCCCTGGGATGAAACCATATTGATTAGGAGATAACAGTTTATTTTCCATTAGGAAATCCATGATTTGATCCCGTATGATGGTTTCCATCAATTTACATACTATACATGTAAGGCTGACAGGACGATAATTACTTGGTGATGTTTTCTCGTCTTTCTTATATATGGGGCATACTACTGCGTGTCTCCACTCTTGGGGCAGGATACCTTGGTCGTAAGACTTCTGAAATAGGACTACGAGGGAGGGAGCCAATTCCTCACTTAGTTCTTTCAGTACCTTAGGACTTATTCCATCTGGTCCTGGACTTTTGTCCGGCTTCAGGGAATTGAGGAGTTTCATGACCTTCTCCTTGGTGAAAATAATGTTATCCATAGTTTTATCTGATGAAGTTGTGACATCAGGCATATCTTCTAGATTTTCTTGTGTAAAAACACTACTGAAAAAATCATTTAATACTTCCGCCTTGTCTTTGTCATCTTTGAACTCTCTATCGTTCTTTATTAAGGTTGGAATTGTAGGTCGAGTCTTTGTTCTTCTCTTCACGTGTGCCCAGAACTTTTTTGGACTTCGACGGGCATCGAAGGAAATCCTCCATTCGTGCTCTCGAGCAGCTGCCCGTATTTCCTTACGAGCCTGTCTACGCCGATTTGTATATTCAATATAATCTGCCCCTTCTTTTGTTTCCATGTACCTCCTGAAGGCTGCTCTCTTCTGGCGTACTTTCCTCATCGCCTTGTTGTTTAACCATAACGCCTTGTGGCCCTTACTTGGCAGTTTCGGTGATCTATTCTTTGGAACATGACGTTCAACCACCTTCTGGATTTTCTCTTTTATTATGTTCCAGGAGTCATTAACTGACTTACCTTGCAGTTCTTGGACAATGTCTGTCCCTTGTAACTCACGCCGCATGGCATCAAAATTTGCCTTGCTATAATTCAAATTGTTTTGGTGATTTGAGACCTCTGATACTTGCTTGCCTCCTAAATTAATTTTCGACATCAGGGTGCAGTGATCACTCAATCCAAGACTAGGTAAATGCTCCACTCCTTCCACAGTGTCTTCTCCTCTTGTCAGAATCAAATCGTCCAAGGTAGGCCTTTGGTTTTCGTGGAAGCGAGTTGGTTGGCTCACGTGCTGTGTCAACCGATGGTCCAAAAAGAATTCTAGGAATAAAGATGCGGGGTGTGAAGCTGACCTTTTACTCTGTAGGGTTGCCCAGTCAATTTCGCTGATGTTAAAATCTCCACATATAACCAATTCATAATTCAAAGGTGTGTGATTTGTCACATCCTTAAGATGGTCCAATAGCTCTACGTTATCCTGTTGAGTGTTACTGGGGCTGCGATATACACATCCAATACGCATTTTTTGGTCACCATGAAGGATATCGCACCAAACTGTATCCTTCGATGCCTTGGATGGGGAGAAGACTTCCACCGTTATACCTTGCCGGATGTATAAACATACTCCTCTCCCGACCTGGAAATTGCTCGTAAAGCACTCGTAACCTGGTAACAGGATATCTTCCTTGCGTAGCAAGGCACGGGAATTTTTTGGCTTTACTTCTGTAATAGCAATAATTTTGGAGTTGTAATCATGACCTGCAACCCTCAGTTCATCCAACTTGTTACAGAGTTGGTCAGCATTCGTGTAAAACAATTTCAAGCTATTGTCCCCCCGACGGGGGGTTCCCTCGAAAGAACGGCTTTGTCACTATTTTGCCACTCCTGATTATCAAGTTGGTCTCCCCTGCTTCGCGACGCTGCCTCAGTTCATCCCTTAGGATTTTTTCACGGGTCCGTTCCTCCTTAGACAGGTCGTATGTAAAGTAAACTCTGGCGTTTTGGCCTTGTGTAGCTTCCTCCTTCTGGATTGTCCATAAGCGATGCAGCGCCCAATCCCTTTGGTCCCGATTTGCCAACACTATCTTTAGTGGACGTGGCTTCACTACCCCAACCCTGTATATTGCTTTCACAATCACTCTTTGCGAAACCTGGGCTATCTCAAAAATCCTTTCAACACTCTCCTGATCCTCTCTCTTACGCATTTCAATTGTTGAAGATGTTGGCTCCGGCAATTTGTGAATAATTAGATTGCCACTCCTATCAGCCTCTGCTTTCAAGTCGATCTTGAGGTCTTCCACTTTCTTTTCTATCTTGGCAATATTAGTGTCGATCTTGACATCTATTTCTCTCTTCACCTCCTTTATCGTTCTATTTACATTTTCTTGGATTAGTGGTAACTTTTCCGCCATCGCTGAGTCCACAGCCTGCATTCATTCATTCATTGATCAGTTGATATTATCACAGCAGGCCTGCTATGCACTTTAGCGTGTTCGGAAAGCTTCCCCGAGGAGGCTCGGGGAAGCGGGAGAGCGTTCGGTAAGGTATTTGGCAGGCTGCCAAGGCTTCCTCGAGCCTGGCCGAAGTGAGCGACTCGCCGAGTCGCTCACTTGGGGAAACTCCCGGCATGCATTTCGTTTTCTTTCCAATCCGACATGCTGATTGGCTAAACGTGGAACATTTCACGCCTGCAACCCACAGTAGTACCTTTCCCCGAGGAAGGGCAAATATCGTTCGGAAATTTGCCTTCACTGGGCATGCTCACATTCCCCGAAGCTCGGGGAAGAAATTTCCTCGGGGAAGCTTTCCGAACACG
>NMRB01000070.1:214284-228208 GCA_002633025.1 Notospermus geniculatus
GATCAAGGCCTACTCTTCAAAATTTGCTTTCCAGAAGAAGACGAATGCACGCAACGATGATCTGCTTCTGGCTTATTTTGGTCCTTAGTTCATGCCGTTGGATTTAACGATCATGTATGCTTTTAAATCGAGATTGAGGGCGATCTGGAAGGCGTGGAAGATTGGGAATACGGACGATGATGGAAACTGTCCTCCGATATCCCGCAGGGAAGTTGTAAGAATAGGGAGTTTTCGCAAAGCCCCCGAAACGCCAACGCGAACGTCTATCCTTTTGTTCTGTGCTCTCTACTTGGCATCGAACAATGGGTTTGGCGTTCCCGTTGACGTTTCAGGGGCCTTGCGAAAACTCCCTAATGATTGGACTAGCGTGGGTGAGGATTGTTGATGAGGCAGTGCGTATTGCTTGGCGTGTAAGTGGCGTTGTGGCAGAATATCGGTATTAATGACTTGAAGTTGAAGAGAAGTTGATGGCTTAGAGTTCCTTTCTGACCCCGATGATGACGAGTAGCCTGCTCAGTAAAGTGCTTTTCAGAATGTCCGGTGCTTTTTGCAGTCATTTTACCTTGCATTGCAATGGAACCTAACCACAAACCACAAATTGGGCAATAACGTGTGCATGTCAATTCACGGTTGACAGGTCATTCTAGCTAAGGTTACCCGTGTCAAACCCGTGTGTACGAAAATCCCGTCGACAGGTCACACTACCTCATTGCAGTGAAGAAACCCGGCGACAGGGGCCTGCATGCAATGACTCACCTGTCATTTCACCTGGCACACATGGTTGGAGGCGCGAAAAAGACTTCACTTAATGGCTGCGCCATCTTTCTTCGTGCAAAGATCTAACGTAAAAACGGGGGTTTACAAAAAGCACGGCGAGCTTGCATGTCTCAAAAACCCGTTGTAGTAGAATGTCATGTACCCCGACATGAAATGTCCCCCAACAAAAGATTCTGACGGAATGAGCGTCTAGCTACAAAATAGGCCGGACACTAACAGATAGGAACTTCTGTCACGAGATGTCCCCTGAAAAAAGAAGCGGACATCTGGTATCGGGAACATTAGATTTCATTACACCGTGTTTTTCGCACACGAGTTTCTCAAAGTCAGGTGTAAAGTCGGTGAGCGTTTCTGTAGCTCAGTGTTCCCCAACAATAGACGCGGCCTAGAATGGTTATTGTTGGGTCAGTTGCCACTTAATCCGTCAGGAGGGAAACAATAAGAAAAACACAGAAATACGGGGAACACTGATCGACGTTACACCGGCAATTCAGAGGTGTGACCGCAAAAAATCTAGGGATTTTATGTAGTGTAACGACGGCTACCTGTTGAATGACTTCGTTAGCGTACAGTTTGTATAAAAGTTATACAGTGTATTACAGAACGAAGTAATCCCACAACAAATTGTGTCACAGTGTTATTCTTTTCATCCAGTCATCCTTTACACAAATCTCGTAACTAGTTGTTACGATTATGCTACCTCTACTCAATTACGGTATTAGGAATAATACAAGCTCTTCCATTTACCATTATGCTTCCCTACTATATTACGGTATTATTAGAACTTAGAAAATTTTTATGACATGGACTCGCGTCGAGGTAAGTTGGATTCTCCCGTATATTACAACATCAAACCTATCTTTGACAGTATCTACTGTGTATCTTTTGTTACTATATGTGAGAAAGTCCAGAGATGATTTAATACACTGAGAAATATCTTGATCTTTTCCATTTTCGAAAGCAGAGTTGGCGGCCTTTTCCGTATCCAGATTTGCATCGTTGCAAAGGCGGAAGACTGCGCCGTTTGAGGCGGCGATAGTGCTCAGTGTCGTGTGAGGCTTCGGCAAGACTTTTCCGTGTACGCAGACGACTGGAGTCAAATCTGATACCATGTGATAACATTGCAGTTAGTCAGTTTTCGCTAGCCCCCGAGGAACACGACAGCGCGAACGCCAATCCCATAGGCCCGCGAAGAGCGAGTGTACCGAACAAAACGAACGACGTTCGCGTTGGCATTACGGGGCTTTGCGCGAACTTTCCTCGATCGCGTACACGGGGAAACGTCCTGCCGAAGGAACCCTCGAAAACCAGTGTATTGTAGGGGGACACTGCCAGAGGGGGAGCAACTAATGTTTCAGAGGTCTTAAAAACCTATCGGAACTCATCGAATGATTTTTTATTCGTGGAAATTTTCTCGGAGGGTGTGTTTCTTGGTCCAGACGAGTTGATGTCTTTTCATGTTAGAAACACCTCATGACGGCTTGTCATTTCAATTTTGGCCAGAAAAGTCACTGGTGTGGTCCATTTTATTTTCTATTCCACTGAAGGTCGATTCCTTTCAATAGTTATTGTTTCAAACGAAATATTTCTTGGAGTGTCCAAAGTTGATGTTGTGGTGAAATGCGACAAACTAAGGACAACTTATCTAGGCATAGGATGGATTATGTGTCAAAGGTCAGACATTCGAAAATATGTTGAGACATTCTAGAAAATAGTCCACAAGAAGGAAATGCTGTACTGTACACAGTAATCACTCAGAAACATATGGCGTCGACTTCGGCAATGTTCGGGCTGACTTCGCTACCATTCGTTTCCGTCCATTCAGTCCATTATTCCATGTGTAGTCACATGACCATTACTCCCAGGTTGACCTGGAGATGGTGTAACTCTGCTTTCTCATCAGCAGTTCAGCTTGATAACTCTGTTCTCGTATCTGACGTACTTTTTGGTCTTGCAAATGTAGGCCCTCCAACAACAAATCCTGAACTTTTTGACGCACTGTGACTTGCTGTCGGCGCACTCTCGGTTGGCCTGGATGCATCTTGGGTCACAGCCTGAGCCGGACGTGACCATGGCTGCGACTAGCAGACATGTCAAAAGGAGAAACGCTGACTGAAAAAAACAAAAGAATATTTGATGAGCCACTGGTGTAATCGTGACACGATGTCTTTCCACAAGAGTGTGGTAACATTTCTTGCTTGAGGTTCTGAAATTTAATCAAGAAAGTAATTAGGAAACAACATGTCCTGTCTGTTTAATCGTTTCCCGGCTGAAATGGACAAGGTTCCGATGTGCTCTCGGACATCCCGGTGTGCCCATCTGCCAGTGTGCCCGTATGTCAGTGTTGGGAAACGCTGGCAGATAGATCAACAAATTTCTCTGTGTTTGACGTCGCAGCTTGTTCCGTCAGACAATAGTCGGGAAACTTAGATGGGAACATTCAAAAACGTTACACCATGCAGCCAATGCGAAAATCAGTCCACTGGCCTGATTGCACCAGAATATGGTGAACAATAGGCGGGACATTTGGATACACTGTATGGCTGTGTTGGTGTACAAGAAAAAAAAGAGCCAATAACATCTGCCAAGATTCCAGTATTCCGTGGAGGAATATTTTGCAATTTGCATCATTTCTTCCACAATGTCGAAGGTGGAAATTTAATTTTCTCAACAAACATGCCATAATTGAGATTAACACAATTTGCATGCAGTGATGCAACCTTACGGGAATAAAGCATCCGTTGCGTGTTCTGTCGAGGTTGCTTCTTCACTGGACTGATTCATTGCAATGTGATTCAACTTTATACATCCAGAAATTCGTGCCGGGGTAAACGTTAATACCACCCACGCGACCAAACTCTAGGCTGCAATTGGCCTCATCATCTCTATAGTGTCACAAAAAAAGGTTATCCCTTCAGCGCAATGAGAAAAAAATGCGCCGTAAGGGAGCTGTCGTTATTCAAAGGAAAAGGTCCAGGCCAATGTTGCTGACTGAATTCCGAATGTGAACCTACTGTTTACTCTCTGTCTCTGCGCTGTGGGAAAGCCAAGGACTGCCATTTCTGCAGGGCTATACTTCAGCAACGCAGCGTTAACCAATACACATCAATAAAACAATAGAAATCGTTGTCTGTCGGTAAAAAGTCATTACTTTTTCCATCAGAGAGCCAGAGATGAGAATGTTAAGTTTTCATTACGTTTCTGTTCCTTCGGCTGCGAATGTGAACGATGATCCATCCTTGTCAGGCCCTGTAGTGACAAAAGAAGCTTAAGTTGCTGATACTCACGTTCCTGATACGATTATCTCATCAAATATGTATAAAACTGACACTGACTAATGAAAAATGTCTTATTTAGTTGGGTTACCCTGCCAGAGACGTAAGTTGTTTTCTGAGCGTGTTAATGTCGCTCGATCCGAATACTGAGCAAGATCTCGGCCCGGGCAAAAATACAGGAGTTATTTTCAAAATGCATCCTGTATCATTCTTTGCCCCCTCCAGTAATCATATGTGCAAATGACGGAGACGGTATTTTTCTGTCGAGCAGTTTCAGTCATTGAAAACCCCGATGTCTCACAGCGGGCGAAATGAAACGGGCGAGTTCCCCAGATATGATGTGGTCGAAAACACACCGTTGTCAGTTTTTCTTCATCTACATGTATTTCCGTTGGTTTAACTCAGGTGCATTTTATAGTACAATCGTGACAGCTTTATTTCCGCGGACTAAAAAACATCTACACTCTCAATCGGCGTACGGTATTTCCAGCGGCATTCGTTTTCCTGGGATTCATGAAACATTCATGTGGTTTTTAATTAGGCCATTACTGCCAGGCTGAAAAAGGCAGTTTTTCAGGTACAACGCTTGGCACGAAAGCGGACGTGAAGTTGGTCATTTGAAAGAACAGCGTTCCGCCTTCTCATAATTTCACGCCGTTCAACCTCTCAATATTCTCGAGCATGCTTGAAGAATATTAAAAAGCCGCAGTGCACTTTACGTGGAAAGTCCGAACTCATGATGTTCTTTTTCTGTCAGACATAGGCAGCCAAACTTCTACTTCGCGGTCCTTGGGAATGGTGCCTCATATGGTTCATCTCCAGAGCTGCTTCGCCCAGACTAGTATCAAAACCACTTGATTAGGCTATAAACCAAATCTAATCTGCGCTAAAAGCCCAAGGGATTCCTGCTAACGCTCCCCACGCGACTGGATGCAGATTTGGGAATATACCAAATGAAATCATGGCACTTCGCTGCATTAGTTAGCTTCAATTCTGTTATACTTTTAAGACGTTTTACATGTATAACCAGAAGTGTGGGTTGTCCGTTTAGTTCGCAGTTTAGATTATGGTGAAGTGATAAGCACTTGCATGGCAGCAACATTTGTCAAAAAATGAACACTCGAAAATAACTTCAAATTGGTGACGATCGAGCCTGGAGTTGCTGTTCCGAATAGAAGTGATTATTTACACAGCATGCGCTGTAGAAGCGAGGCCCCAAAGTTGCTTTCAAAGTACGTTCGTTCTCATTACCAGCCGTACTGTATGTGGCAGTTTCTCAATCCAGCAGTAATCACTCTGCTATGGCTAACAACATACTTCCCGGAGGCGGCGTTCACGTCCATTTTTTTTACGATGATGCCCCTCGGAGGGAAAGAACAATTATAAAACTGATGATACTAATTGTAATTGTTGTTTTGAGCCAATCTGCACGAAAGCGTATTTTTAGGACCATGTTCTTCCTGATGTAGCCGTATTGTTTTTTTCTTCGTCTGGCGAATGAGATACTGTGGGGCAGATCTAGGTGCCAGCCGATCGATAAACTCCTTCACAAACTCGTCTACAGCAAATGGGTATCTTTGGCAACATTTAACCACATGAAGTGTGAACATGGCAAGGCCCTGCCCTCATCTTTTGCCTTTACTGTTCAAGACAGTGCCCGGCGAATGTTTTGGAAAGAATTTATTCTGTGGCTGGTGCTGTTTACAGAGCAAGCTGTGAAAGCAAGGAGAAACATTGGCACTTGCTTTAATTCACAGCATGCCCCAAACCAAACACAGTCATTATGCAAATGAACTTAGCAACAGTGATCTGATTGGATAGAATACAAATCGTGCTGTGGAAGCAAGGCACTGAAGTCGCGGCCTTGCTTATACAGCGTGCTGTGTTTGAAATCACTTCCTAATTCTATACAGCGTGTTTTGCGCTGCAAGGAAGTCCTGCTTCATTGTGAATGGCAGCCTCTCAGCTGTACGAAATAGCCAAATGACCCTGTAAAATGAAAAATTGTTCCGGGAACTGCGTCATCCAACTTTTCAAGCACTTGTCGGCGGCGATTGCGTTCATGAAACAAAATGTTCTATTAAACAGACCAAGTCTCGGTTGGAAGGCCATTAGTTGCTCGCCTGTCTAGAGCTGGGTGCCACGTTGCTGGTATTTTACGCTGCTAACAGCGATTTTACGATGGTTTATATTGACAATAACGACATTTGGATTAAAATGAATGAAAAATATACATAACTATGCCATAAAACGCACTGCGCTGATCTAAATCACCACGGATTTGTTCTGTGATTGTTTCTTTTTTTCGTCCTATTTTTCTCAAATGTTACCAACGCGATGAGAATGCGGATGGCCTATTACTGGACATGACGAGACATTTTCGAGCACAACTCGATCTAATGTGATGCAATTGTACCATTAGTTACGGCTACTAACACTCAGTTCGTCTGTCACATCACGATCGCCGAAAATCTGTTCAAGCCTGTTTTGAAGCCAGTGTTTCATAGTGGTAAACGGGCGCGTTCGATTTTTCATTAACTTCGCTTTTGTTCCGGGATACGAGAGTATAGTCGGCTACTTTCGGCCTGTACCGAAGAACCCCTGTCATCGAGAACCTTGTTGAAGATTTAGCATACCGCATAGTGTATGATGAAGCATCCCCTGTGTCAAAACAACGATTTCACCTCGTTAATTGGCATTGTTTGGGGAGTTGTTAGATTACGTCCTGTATCTTGCATCACGCAAAAGCTCAATATAAGATATTCAAGCGACACACTGGCGTTGTTTGACTGAATCACATTTATAATAGTCTCAGAACTCCAGTCAAGTGGGGATGCAGTGATTTAATGAGACTACACACGCAAGCGAAACTCGTAAACGAAACTTTTTGGCGACATCAATGAAGAATAATATACATGTAAATACATCGGGTGATGCTGAAACCATGAGAAAAAGATGTTCTTTTTGCAATTGCCATATACAACATTTAAGAGTTACTTCATATATTATGGATAATGATGCATTGCGGAAACTGGTCTGGTGAACGTGGAAGAAATACAGGGACATATTTTTCGTTTTACTAGTATCAGATGAACAGGTACTAGAGAGATTCACAGCCGATTGCCTAAGACAAAGTTTAACGATTTTTCACCTATTGTTTGAGTCGGCGTGAAGGAATCCTGCCTGAATGTTGCCGTAGCGGCCTATCACGAATCTGTTATAGCGAGCCACATGGTTTGATTTTTTGATGCCCAATTTATTCCCTTCCTCAAATGACTCTTTAAAGGGAAAATGTGCAAGTACAGAAATTATATACGAAAGTAATGATAAATAAATCAAATGGTTTATATCTTAGAAATATAGATGTATTTCTTTTGTCATCAAACGCAGTGCGCCTGATACTTACAGATCAACATCTGACGCCTTTGGCTGGCATTCGCTCCAAAGCTCATTTTTCACAGGAATATTTGCATAATTTGTAAAGTGGTAAACTAGCGTAAATCATTCGACGTATGGTTTATCTTTCCATTTTATATTCAAACCAAGAAAACCAACAAAGGCCACACCAAATGGGATTATAAGGAAAGTCATGAATTAATCATGAAAATATTCAATGACGAGCGACTTACGAGATTTGCAAGTTTTGAGAATGGTTTTCGTTCTGAAGGTCTTTGAATTATGTCTCGCCGATGTCCGTTGAAGTCACCTTGTCTGCGGTACATCTTGACTTAGGTTTTAGGTTATCTCCATGCAGAGAGTGCCATTTTGATAAAACTCCTGTCATATCTGCGTGGAGAGTATGTCATTCACTAGCACCCGTAATTTCATGGTTGTGTACCCGTAGTGAATATATGTCATTGATACCCAAGGTTTTATGTACCCGTAGTGAATAAATGTCATTGTACCCAAGGTTACCAATAAAATGGCCTTGCGGAGAACAAAACAATAGATTTAAATTAACGTGCCTTGTAACAGAGCGAACAATAGATTTTAGGTATTTAAATTCACGTGGCTTTGTGTTTAGCGAACAATAGATTTTCACATACGTCAATTTACGTGGCCATTGTGTAGAGCAAAGAATAGGTCGGCAGACAAATTTGTAGTAGGGCAGGGCGACAATTTTCATCTCCTTGCGGAGAGCGAACAATTGACCTTTAGGTCATCAATTTACGGAAATCTTTTGGTTCCTACTGTTTGTTCATCAACACTGAAACACTCTCAACTCTCAAACAATGTGTACGAGCGTATGGCGTAAAATTGAAGAGAGTATTTAGAGGATTGAGACTCCCCTATGTTTCCAATTTCTCAAAATCCCAGACGGGTACCCCATATCACAAAGCAGTCAAAGGGCGGCCGCGCCGATACCACACTAATCCTAGAATGGCTGCTTCGTGTTCTCCCACAGGACACGCGATCGATTTGAAAATATGCGCTGATTAGGCCCCCCTCTCATGCCTCTTATTTTGAAGTGTTGCTATGGCATCGCATTCCGATGGGAATCAACATTGATGTATTTTGAGTGTTTTGTAGTAAAGAACCGGTCGACGAGTGGTAAGATCATTTCCAATGTACTTAGACGTGCCAGACATTGAGAAGAAAAGCTCTCGTCTAATTTGAAACAATCTGATACTGAAAGCTCCTGACTAAAACGTTTTTTTTTCACGAAGTTTTCACGCACTTCGTCCTACGCCGTGGTAGATCACACTTCGTTCCATGTTCAGACATGTCAGAGAGATGGCCACAATACTGCTGCTGTTCCCTTTCGACTCGGCTCGCATCGGCAATCTTTAAAGGGCCTCTAGCTTTTTAGTGCATATTGATATGATTAATAACACAGAATTGGTGGCATGAGGATGCAACTTGGGCATTTTTCTTGAAGTAAAATTTCATCAGTGGCAACATTTGATCAACAATTCATGAGTTCATAGTTACTAGCGCCACCTGTTGTAGAGTTGTAGTACTGATAGTAGGCTAATAGCAAGCTGCCTCTAGAAGCCCTTTAAGCCAAATCTTGGCGTTGATATCGATGAGGTTAACTGTCCTTCTATCAAATTTGATAGATTGGTGGCCGCCTTGGCCGGGACTCCATGCTTCAAAGACCATGGCGTTGTAATTAATTTCATTTCGGGTGTTCGGTCGTGCAGAAAATTGATACTAAATCAGATGCACGGGTAGAACCCCTTGGCGATATTTTTCCTCACTCGAGATGCCAAATTTGTATAAAAACTGTCCATGTGATGTAATGGCACCACTGGAGTGTAGGAGACCTGAATTAATGTTATACTTAAATAGCGTTTTTCCGTATCAGTACGCTCAATCTTATAGACGGTCACAAATGTGCTTCAAACACGACCAGTGCCACATGAGTACCGCTAGATTTTTTGCCACAAAGTTACGTTTTATTGTACAATGTCTCGCCCACATGCATCGACTAGTGAGATCACTATATTGAATCGCAAAGGCCTTGTCCTAGCAAGGCCTCCATTGCATCGGTGTCAATTTCAACTCTTTGGTCGTGACCCTTCATTTATCATTGGATACCACTGTTCTCTTAGTTCTATTTAGTCTGGGGCGCTCATATTCTTGGTAAAGGTCACTACAAAGCGTATGCGCAAAATTTCACCATTTCTTCCTTGCTCAGTTTTTGTGTGTAACACCCAAAAGGTCAAAAGATGACATGAACACAAAAAGAACATAAGAAAAAGTGACGGAAAAAGATCTGCAGTAGCAAAGAAATCCGTCTTTCGTGGTCAGGGAATGGCGCGGGGATGCAAAGTGGTCTTTCAAAAAGGATTACATCTTTCACACCGACCCTCATCAGCGTTACTAATCTTTGCCATGCATGGCTTTTGTAGGGGACCTCATTTGCGGAGCCACCAAGCATTGCCTTCTGTGCAATTTCCTGAAATCTTTAAACGATAAGGGATGCTTTCTTATGACGTCCGGTTCCTCTAACACACGTGATCGCTGGTTACATCGATGCCTGGCAACTTTCTCCCTGGGGGTTATTCAAATGTTTCTGTGGGATAAAAGCTTTCTTAACCTTTGTAAACCTATATTGCTTGTGGTGAAAAACAAAGATCGGCAAACCTTGTGGGCAATTGCTTATGGTATCAGGTTGTTGAAGGAAATGTGTTTGATATCTCACTGCCTAACTCTTGAGAAGCTTTGCTTTACTTGATCATAATCCACCATGACAGTGGTACAGGTTCCCATCTTTACCCTGCACAGCTCTCACGCCTGGTTTCGCCGACATCGTATTTATGAAATATCAACAAGTGACCGCACTGTTGTCGGTATCCGTGCGATGCGAACAGGCCGTGATTCTAAATTCTCACGATGACATTTTCAATATGCGATATATTTGACATGCGCATACTAAATCGAATTTGAATAGGAATGGGCGGGTTGTTAAGCTGTCGGGTGCCGTGTTAATGTGATATTGATGGGCCTTTAATCCCCTGTCAGCGGAGATCTATGTGCCTAGTTCTTCTCAAGGAATGTAGGCAAGTGATCTCCGGAGAATTTGAAAGCTTGCGGTGTTGTGTTACTTCGAGATAAGCACTTTTTAGTTGTTTAAAAATGACGATTACGACACGATTTTCAGCATGCAAAGATGAATGCTGAGCTCTATCCGTGTTACGTGATCTAGCATGGACAAGATAGTGGCTTATACCTTGGAGCATTTGAATCCTGAGCGGTCGGGTTGCATTGATAATCATGTTTTTGAGTCGCTTACAAAATCAGCTTCTGACACATTGCGTTAGAAGATCCAGGAAGAAAGGAAAAGGCTGATGCCTTATTGATCGGGTTTCGTGTAAATTCACGTATCGAAGAACATTCACGACGACGACGCTGAGGTTACATGTAGTTTTGGTAGGCCTGCGTTTTTCGCTTTCTGGTCGGAAAATCCCACATGGTTTGATTTGCAGAAATTGCATCTTTTCGTCTGTGCCTTGCAAGAAAAGCAATCGCGTTCGCAGTTTACGGGGAAAGATACCAAATCAACTGGGGCAGGTATCGCCGTGTATTTTTATCAATTCTATCTGTCTTAAAGCTGCACCCCGAAGAGCTTTACGAGGGTCGAATGATGCGCTTAATGCGTTTTCTCAATCTCATATCATCAAGACAGAATTCCCAAAGGGAAGTGGTTATTTGGCAAGCAAATGCTTGCCGAATACACAGAAATTAGTCTTAAATGGCAAGCAGACATTAGTGAATATTCATGACCACCGATCGGTATGGACCAATGAAAATTAAGGCCTAATTAGACCTCATTAATTATGCAAACGGTATAGACTAAGATGGAGTCCTCGGACTCGCCTTCGCCGCCGTCGCAAAAAGGCACCGAAAAGTTGTGATTGGGAGCAGGCTATGCCTCGAACGAAGATTAAGACGGCGTTAAAGGCATCGAACTGTTTATTTTCACAGCTAACTGCTGTGTATGCAGTAAAAGTGTAGTCTTGAACGCGCGTCTAGCNCCTTACCACTTTTTAGTGGGCTGTCAGGGCCGACCGCACCGAAAGTCCGATAGTGCCACCGGCGCCTATCGGCAATTAGTCAACGCATTTTCCCATAAAACCGCCGATAGGCACCGAAAGCCCTATCGGACTTTCTGTGCGGTCGGCCCAGAGAGGCGCAGTGCAGTACGATTCGACTTTATGGCCGTTGGTTCCAGCACCTGATTTGGTGTTTACCTATCGTGATTGGCATAAGTACTAGTATTATATCACAATAAAGCGGGACAATTTTACAGGTGCTAATTTCGTTGATTTTGACTTCACCCATGCATTTGTCCTGATGTGTCGGCCTACAGAAATCATGATTAAGCTGCTTCAGGGTGTGCGCCTCTATCCTTGCTGAAATTTAATGCGCCGGGAATCTGTATATTTTTCGGGTTAAATTCCCTTCGGGAGATGGGCTCGAGGTTCTCATCGAGAAAGCTGAGAGTACCAACACTCGTTCCCACTTGGAGCTTCTATACTGATTCATTCAACGTTTTTAGATATCATGCACTGGTTGTTGTTTTGCGAGCTGTCTGTTTGTGCGGTACAAAGTAGGGAATAAGACACTTTAGTCCAGAACAGTTCTCACATCAAAATCACGTGATAGCAGTCGCGTATTCTGATTGGCTGATAGTAGTGTAAGCTCGATACATGGCATTCTTCACAAACAGTGGCTGAAACAAAGAAAAAAGTTCAGAAAAATACAGCGAGGATGTATTGCGTGATGAGTGGTTGAATAGACTGATTATCATGTAACACAATG
Organism: Notospermus geniculatus; assembly: GCA_002633025.1. Classification (NCBI taxonomy): domain Eukaryota; kingdom Metazoa; phylum Nemertea; class Pilidiophora; order Heteronemertea; family Lineidae; genus Notospermus; species Notospermus geniculatus. The sequence continues at coordinate 226,605 of NMRB01000070.1, forward strand.
TTACAATACTGGTGCTGGTGATGCGAAGTATCTTTTCTTCTGTTCTCATCGCTGCAGCGGAAGGAAACACGAAGCGTGCCGAGGTGAAATATTGGTAAATTAGTAGAGAAAAGTGCGAACATTGATTAGTTAATCTTTTTACTCTACAACATACACTGTGACGTTTGGAGAATTCTGTCACTGGCGGCAATTTTTCGCAACCGAGAGTGCTCACTGTAGGCTTTTAAGGCCCGTTTACACATGCAACTTTTCATATGCAACTTCATGCAACTTGTTGCATAAACCTGATGAGACCAAAAATTTCATCGAAGTTGCATGTGTAAACGGGCATGCAACTTGTTGCAACTACCTACTGCAACTTGTTGCAAATTTAGGATCCAGATTCTATTTTCTGGTGAAGTTGCAACAAGTTGCACGTCGCTGGCCAATGAGAATACAGCAAAAAATCATGTGACGTCTACTAAAGCCAAAATGGCTGCCGAACAAAGGATTCCCGCCAAAAAACCTGCAACTTGTTGCGAACTTCTGCAACTTATCGCACTGGATGTTGCAATGTGTAAACGTCACAGATAGACTGCAACAAGTTGCAGGTTGCAGCAACTTGCAACTTGGTGCAACCTAGTGTAAACCGCCCTTTAGGGACAGGAAAACAAAAGCTACAAGAAACAAATACAGTCGTGTGGCGTGCGGTGTTCGCAGAAGCTTCATACGAAAGAAAAGTCGAGATATTAGCAGGAGAAAGATGAATAGTGTGCATTGACAGATTAGTAACAAAATAAGGCCTAATGTGGGGATTTTTGCAATGCTTTTCACTGTTACTAACAGATCTCAAAGATGTTTCATATTCACGGTCTCCAGAACTCCAAGAGCAGCTCATTCAGCGAAATCTCATTCGATCCTCTCATTTGATCGTTTCGGAGCAGTTGAGAGCGAAAAGTAGCGATTCGACCAGCCCTCTCGGCCACAGCCCGACGCTATCACCATGCTATCCTGCAATAGACTGGTTCCCGTCTTTGCCGCTCCACCCGCTGGCGCTCCTGTTCCGCTATACAAAGACAGGTCCGGGGTGCCATCTTGGATGCACGAATGACGTAGTTCTAGGTTATTTATAGAACATCAACAAGGAAACCCCCTACATGTTAAACATCGCGCCCAAGCTAAAAATCTCAACTGTCATGAAAAATTCGGTAAAATTTGGCAGTTCTCGATAAAATAGAGATTGCTTTGGCGCCCGAATCATTCAGCAGCAGCAAGGGGTACGCATTAGGGCCTATTGAGGCTCTGAAGAAGGCATCGAGGAAGTAGTCGTGTGGCATGCCTTTGTTGTTGAGGAGAAAGTGACCCACTCACCTCGTAATCTACAGCCTAAAGGCAGCCTCCTGTTATCCCAGTGTCTTATCCCCGCAGGGTCAGTCCAAACACACATGCTACATGCATACCGGTACTATCCTGGGGCTTATACACATGATACATGCTCTCAAACACGAAATACTCGATCCACGTGCGTTTTCTATATTTAGTAAAACGGTCAAAACATTGCGCAAATACCTGCGCAGAACGTATGCGCAACAAGGATGCGCAGTAGATTCGGCCGGAATCCCGGC